>JBBYHH010047520.1:0-11688 GCA_038382905.1 Daphne laureola
GCCCCTAAAACATGTTACTCCCACCATGGAAGAGGCGTTCAGCAGACATATTAAAGCCCTGCTGGAAATTGGAGTAATCAGGCCCAACAAAAGCAGACACCGGACCATGGCCATGATTGTCTACTCAGGGACTACAGTCGACCCACAAACAGGCAAAGAATTCAAGGGAAAAGAGAGGATGGTCTTCAATTACAAGACGCTCAACGATAATACATACAAAGACCAGTATTCCCTTCCCGGGATAAACACAATCCTAAAACGGATCGGCAACAATAAGATCTACTCCAAATTCGATCTTAAGAGTGGATTTCACCAGGTGGCAATGGATTCAGAAAGTATCCCCTGGACGGCTTTCATCAGTCCAGGTGGACTTTATGAATGGCTGGTCATGCCATTTGACCTAAAGAATGCTCCCGCAGTGTTTCAGAGAAAGATGGATGACTGCTTCAAAGGTACTAAATGAAGAAGTGAAGGAGGGTCATTCAGGAAAAGTAGAAAAATGGTAGGAGATTCTTAATATACGTGCCGAAATGAAGTGTTTAAAAAATAATGGGACGGTGATAGTATTATTTAAGAGGAGTGGTTCACAGAATTCTTTCCATTAAAGGGTGATGATGGAAAAGAAAGTTTGCGCGAATGTATGTGATACTCCCTTTACTCTTTTTAATAGTTACGTTTCTTTTTCAGCATTTAATTTATGTATTTGATATATAAAGTTAAGTAATATATATATATATATATATATATGATCAATCTGTCCCGTTTCTGAAAATAATTTTTTCCATTTTTTCAAAAAATTTATTTCTAATAAAAATTTGAGTAAAATAAAAATTCAAAAATAAAATGTAATTATTAAATTAACTCTTTATTTTTAGCGGTCTACCGCATCTTCTGGCGCCACGTTGCAATACTTTTCTTTTTTGTTTTTCTTTTTGTGTCGGTGGGCAGAAAACGAAAAAAACGATAAAAGAAAGGAATCTTGGGATTAAAAAAGGCACACTAATTCCATTTCACCGCAACAAACGGTCGGATCCGCAAATTCCAAGAGACACCATTTCTTGTTACAGAAACAAAACCGATAAACGACAATAAAAGATTTGCTTTTTCACACACTACTAAACTACCAAAATAAAAGAAAAAACCTCCATTCAACTCATCATTTCTTCACAAAAACCAGAAAAATACTGAAAAAGTTGTACTACAATTTAATTTTACAGTTTCGAAAATTTATCCAATAATAAAAAGTTGGTAAATTTGCAAAAGCCAAAGTTCTCTCACAAGTTCATTACACACACCACAGTAACCGAAAAAAAAGGGCAGTCTTTTTAGGTGGGAAAAGGACTTTTGATCTGTCCGTGGCTGGCTTCTGAGCTGCTGCTTCTATTGCTTGCTGTTCTCTTCTCCTAACCCCAACCCAACGGGTCCCTCGTTCTTGAATAGGACACGTTCCTCCATAATCAAAGCTTTACAGATGTCCATGTGGAGTTGAGACGCCTTAAGTAGCACCCAGAAAAGCAAGAGAAGGAAGAAAAAACAAAACAAACTTGATTCTTTCTTGTGAACTCAACGGCCTAGCTACTCTTCTCCATTATTATTCTTGCTTCTTCATTCCAAGATTGGATTTTTGCTTCCTGGGTTGGTTTCGAATCGTTAAGAAGCAATTGGGTTTCAGTTTCTCAAGTCTGGGCGTCGAATTCCCATTTCGGATGAAGTCTGGCCTTCTTCTGTTCCTGTTATTTCTTGTTACTTTGCTGCTCGCTCCTCCATTCACTCATGCCTATTCTTCAGCTCTCTCGGTAATTCGTCTACTTCTTTTTTTTTCTTTTCTTGTTTCTAAAAATGTTCTTTATCAGTGGGGAGATTTTGGTTTAGCTGGGATTGAGCTCAATGAAATTGATTCGAACTTCAATTTTCCATGTTTCTGTGAAGTTGATTTTTGTTCAATCGTAAATACTTACTGAAAATGATGGC
Organism: Daphne laureola; assembly: GCA_038382905.1. NCBI lineage: Eukaryota > Viridiplantae > Streptophyta > Magnoliopsida > Malvales > Thymelaeaceae > Daphne > Daphne laureola. Next base: position 1,972 of record JBBYHH010047520.1, read on the forward strand.
GAATGGTTCCTTTGGTGACCATCTTCCTGACTTAAGAGTGTCAGAATGCCCACGACTTCTTCTATTTTTCAACGGTCTTAGTGCAGTAGGTAAAAATTGAGGAACAATCACCAAGTCAACAAAATATCATAATCTGAACATAAGCCATAGAATGGAAGAAAGAATAAGTGATTTCTCCCTGTCTTAGTGCATACTTCCGCAAAGTCTCTTCTTTTAGAAAAATGGTTGGTGCTAGCTACTCTTTCAGAAGTTGATTTCTCCCTTTTTATGCAGGAATGGAATATTATTAAACCTAGGCATTCACGACTTCTCAAGAGTGCCTTAAGCCGTGAAATGGTGAGTAGCACCTTGTTAAGTTGGGACCTTGTCTCTATGACAGACCTTTGTTTTTCCATTTTTCTTTTCCCCTTCAATCAATGAAACATGCTGTTCAATTAACATAGATGATATTTTTTAGACAAGTGAGCAGTCTGATCTATGGGCTCCTCTGCCTGACCAAGGATGGAGACCATGTCTTGAATCTGGAAAAGCCCCTTGTAAGTGACTGTGAATATGAGTCTTTAAAACTTGTATATTCTGGGCTAACAAGGTTCTATGGTTTGTACAATTCATTCATGCTTATTCATCTCACCTTTGTTTGGCAGCATTACCTGAGAAATCCCAGGGATATGTTCAGATTTTTCTAGATGGAGGACTTAACCAGCAAAGGATGGGGGTATGCTTTGTCTTTGATTTTCTTTCTCTAGCTCCATTTTAAGTAGAGTTGTCAAATCTGAAGATACAGAAGTATTCTTGTTCTTGTATCTTCTGCGATGCCAAGACTTGCAATCATTCAGATTTTAAGTTGTTCTGTTCTTCTCAGATATGTGATGCAGTTGCTGTTGCCAAGATACTGAATGCAACACTTGTGATCCCTTTTCTTGAAGTAAATTCTGTCTGGCAAGATTCTAGGTGAGTTTTTTCTCATCATTATTGTTATTTGTAGAAATATTCTCATTCATATGTTTGCTCGCTAGTAAGAATATTTGAAATTGCTTATTTTTGCTGCAGCTCATTCGTTGATATATTTGATGTCGATCACTTTATTAATGTCTTGAAGGATGATATTTCAATAGTCAAAGAACTTCCTGTGGAATTCTCATGGAGTACACGGGAGTACTACGGGACAGCTATTAGAGAGACCAGAATTAAAACAGCTCCTGTTCATGCTTCAGCTAACTGGTACTTGGAGAATGTGTCTCCTGTGCTACAAAGGTTGGTGATTGGAGCTGGCTTTTGCTCCTTAAATATGCCTTTTTCTTTTTTCTTCTTATACATTCAAAGTAAAAGTGATAATTTTCTTACGACATCTGCGAAATTTGGGTTGTGATCCAGCTATGGAATTGCTGCAATTTCTCCATTCTCTCACCGCTTGTCTTTCAACAACTTGCCATCGGATATCCAGAAACTGCGCTGCAAAGTCAACTTTCGAGCATTAGTTTTTGTTCCTCACATCAGAGCCCTTGGAGATGCTCTTGTTAGACGCCTTCGGTATCCAGGTGGGGGGGATGTTGAATCCCCCAGCACTAACCATCTGCTTCAGACGACTGATGCAGCAGTTCCCAAGAAAAGAGCAGGGAAATTTGTTGTGCTGCACCTTCGCTTCGACAAGGTATTAAAAGATCATAAATTTAAGTCCGTTTGAAACTTTCTTTGAAAAACAAATAAGAACAGACAGAGATGTGCTATGATCATCAATTTTGCCATCCTATTGTCCATCAGCTTCATGATAAATTCATATTTCTGCTGAACTGTTTATGCAAACATCTCAATCTCTCTATTTAATCATATTTAGGATATGGCTGCTCATTCGGCTTGTGATTTTGGTGGAGGAAAAGCTGAGAAGTTGGCTTTGGCTAAGTACAGACAGGCTGTGTGGCAAGGAAGAGTTCTGAATTCCCAATTCACAGATGAAGAGTTACGAAGCCAAGGGCGTTGCCCTATGACTCCTGAAGAGATCGGTTTGTTGCTATCGGCTTTGGGCTTTGACAACAGCACCATCCTCTATCTTGCTTCCCACAAGGTTCTTATACTTGCAGCCTTTTGACTTAGTTACACCAAGCTCTTCTCATGGCTAGAGTGAAGGAATAATGAATTCATGCCTGTTCAGGTGTATGGTGGGCAAGCTAGGATTTCATTCCTAAGAGAGCAGTTTCCTCTGATGCATGATAAGAAAAGTCTTGCCACTTCAATGGAGAGGGCTCATATCAAAGGGAAGGCCTCGCTGCTCGCTGCGCTCGATTATTACATTAGTATGCACAGTGACATATTCATCTCCGCTTCGCCTGGGAACATGCACAATGCGCTGGTAAGTAACAACTGCATCCTAAATGGACTGGTGGATTTATTCACAAATTCTTATTGCTGCTTTGTTTACGGATCGATCGGTATTCGGTTCTTTCCTCTGTGGCTTGAACAGGTTGGACATAGAACTTTTGAGAATTTGAAGACAATAAGACCTAATATGCAACTACTAGGCCCTCTCTTCCTGAACAAGAACATTACTTGGTCTGATTTTCGGCAAGAGGTGGTCGAAGGACATGTAAATCGACAAGGACAGATCCGACTAAGGAAGCCGAAACAATCTCTATACACTTACCCCGCTCCAGATTGCATATGCCATGCATAAGTACATAGATTACTTACTACTAAAAGGGTGACAGATTATGTTACTACTGTCTATTTTGATTTGTGACCGCACTGTATTGTTTTTCACACGATAGAAATATGCCATCAATAAATGCCGATTCCCTTTCATTGTCAAATTCATGTTCCAGTGATCAGTATAATATGTTTGATAGCTACTGTCAACTTCTTGTTGATAAGAATTTTGTGCATTGGATCTGGTGCTAGCACTTAACTTTGATTGAAGTATTAGACAGATCACAACACCACTTGCTGTCTATGTTACAAATCTTATCGGATCTAGCACCTGCATTTTTAATGCTAGTATGGTGGAATTTCAGATCAGACATGAATGATTGATTTATGGTGAGTACTACTGCTATTACACCAATGGGTCCAATAATGGCGGCATAAGTTACTACACAGCTTTTCCTCGGCTGGCTTAGAGCCGAAGACAAAATAAAAGCTGGCACCGGTCCTCTTGATTGAGTTCTCATAAATCATAATGGGATGGGACTTTCCTTGTCAAATTTCCTTCACTTTCCTGCCAAATAAAAACAACAGGAATTGGGACTGATAAAAACAACAAAGAGAAGATAGTGACTTTCTACAGCTCACCATCTTTCAGATAATACATACATGTTTTTACCATAAAGCCTGGAAAGAAAACAAACTGCAGACACCTCTAAGACTTGGGGTGATCCTTTACATTGCTGGTTCCACAGTTAAACGATTATACCAAACAGAATGTCAGGAAAATCAACAGCCATGGCCTCCAAATCACGCTATGAATCACTGTTTTTACTGGCATTCGGCTGCGGGTCCTGTTTCTCTTTCTCTGATGGTGACTCGTTTCCATTACCTCGAACAGAGGCCATTCCTTTGGCTTCTGCTGAGGATGATGAATCCATTTCTTCCTCAATTGGGAGTGTTCTCTTGGAACCATCCAGAGCAACACCAAGAACAATGTTCTTATCTAGGGCCGTCCTTGAAACAGGTGGCTGCGAGGTTGCTACCTTATCGCTTTCCTGCTTCAGTTGGGAGCTGGGGACTCTGTCTGCACCATTGGATGGTGGTGCCAACTGAGGACCATCCGACTTACCCTGCCTTGGATTGCCAATACTCGTTGCCTTCTGTTGCTTACTTTCAAGCGTTACTTTTGTTCCGGATACATTTTCAGGCCTGGAGTCCAGAACTTTAGGGCTACCACTAGATGTATCAACCATATTTACACCTGTCTTTGGGACTGCTTTTGATGTGGATTTAGAGGTCTCTTTGTCATCTGCCCTCAAATCAGATATGGAAGGGGATGTGGCCTTGACGCTATCCTTGGACTCCAAACTTTGTGCATCTCCAACTTTGGCACTATCTACTTTTAGTTCGGATGTCTTTCCTTTAGATCTGTTTTCGGACTTGGAAGTTGCTCCTGCCTTGGAATCTGATCTCGTGTCGGTGCCAGTACGCCCTGTGGTTTTACCGTCTTGTTCTCCAGTGGCACGTGAAGTACGGCCTTTTGTTCTGTCTTCACCATTGATCTTATAAGGCGGTTCTATAAGTAGAAGTGGCCGGTGAGATGCTACACCACCGCGATTGTAGAATGAATCAGCAAATGGTATGTTATCCAAATCTGCATCACTATAAATTTTCTGCACTGTCCGAATTGGTGTGGCCAGCCGAGCACGGTGATGGCTGACTACTCTAAGAAGATCCAACAGTATGGCTTCCTGCATCATCAGAAAGACTGATTGCTAAGCCTCTGATAATTTTAACCACAATGAACTTTGCACGATGTACTCATCGCCAAGCATTTCATGAATTGTGCAACAAGCTTTATTTACCAATTACCTATAACACATGATTTCCTATTTTTCTTTTTCTTTCTTTTAAAGTTCAACTGAAAAAGCCCTTAAAACTTCAAAAATCAAAACTATAATCATTCAGCAAGTACTTGTTCAATTAAGGGAGGCTTTGCTTATCATAACTGTAAAACTGTCGGTCAAAATTGATTAACATAAAGACAGAAGTACACCAGATATACATCTCATAAAATCTCTACAAGTACTCTATGGTGCCAAGGCATGTCAGATCCACATTCTGAAACCTGCCTGTAGGACTCACTAGGTGGTATATTTAGAAGACAAAGAATGGTACTATTTCGTTACCTTAACACAGAGATACTCTTCATAATGAGAGGTCTTGACGAAACAGGAGATCAGAATCTAAATGGAAAAGAGCAAATATGGCAACACAAAGATATCAGATACTCCAATTGATGAGCAAAAAAAAAACTAAAGATATGAAGAAAGAAAAACAAGGACATTAATATGTAATGGTGTAGAGTCCTTTGCTGGTCCACTCCACCATACTTGTGGTTAAGTTTCCACAAGAATGTTTTAAGGTATTCACAGGTTAACAACTTGATGCTTGTTATTCATCAGTGTTTATTATAACAGACTGATTCCTAGAATCTATTACTGAAATTCTCAAGAGACTGAAAGCGGTAAGCAACTGTGTGACACATGGAGGAACTCCACATGTTATAAGAAAGATCACACTAACCAGGAGAGCCTGATTCTCAGGATTGATGTTATCCAGAAATACTCTTCGGTGCAACCTTTGCTGTTCAACTTGAGGATTCTTTGCCAAAACCTTTCGCATGTCAGCAACAATATTCTGTACATAAAACATTAAAAAAAATAGTGCACAAAATGTTAAAAGACAGGAAAAGTCTCATAAAAATAATCAACTTATTCCTAAGGAGTCCCCACTACTTTTTACTCTGTAGTAAACAAGGTTGATAACTCACATTTATCTTGTGGACATCCAGGTGACTGATAGCCAGATGAGTCTTGATTCGCCAATGGCTTTTCTGACTCAGATTCCTAACGACATTTACAGTGAATTTGTGATTTGGAATGTGGACTGCTTCGCGATCTTCCCCTCTCACAATAGTCGGTGACCACCACCCAACATGCTGCACATCGGTAACAAATGCAGTAAGAGAAAACTCAATAAACAAATTACTTTGGTTTAGTTACACTCCCACTGAATGCAAAATCTTGTGCAATCACGAATATCCGTGATAGCATATGAAGCTAATATATTGTATTTTCAGCATGAAGTCTCTCAGTTTGTGATGTTTCTTTATGTACATACCTCCACAGTTCCAGAAACTTCATATCCTTCTATCTTTGTTTGAATCCATTCATTCACAATGAAAGGCCGGGTTGCATGAATCATTGCACTTGACAGGAAGTTTGTGAATATCTATAATACATTACATACATGAGTATAGCATTTTACCCCAAAAGTAACAAAAGAAGGAAAAACAACAAGATATTGTAATGAATATCACGAGGCTACTCAAGTACCTCACGACCAGCAAGGGTCAGCAAAACTGTCCCAAGGCCTCCAGCAGTTAGCCATCTCTGGGTGGAGAAACCAAGCAACTCCATGAATAGTGAAACAGCAGCCACCCAAACAGCTGAATATAATGCTTTCCCCGCAAATTGGAATCCCATCTGTAAACAAAAAAAAGGCAAGAAATTTGCATTCAAATCAGCTTAACCACTAAGCAGTTCAAATTTATGTAACAAGCGAATGACTAAAGAAAGGGAGAAACAATGCAGTCGTACTTCCATGAGCAGATGAACAATGTAAATTTGGCTCATGTTGGGTCAACGTTTCCAGTATTCAGGTCACAGAATACTCATCTACTTCAGTTTAACTAAGGTATTTTATGCCAATATCATGTTCAACTAAAATCTTGATCATTAAGGTCAGCGGTTTCAGGGTTGTTCTAGTTTCAGGATCTTTAGCCAAAAAGTCAAGTATGTCGGCTAAAAAATTTCTCTGGCCAGTCAGCTGGAAAGGCAACAAGGTAGGTTGGTTTACTGTGATGTCTCTACCAACTAAGCTTATCAAGTCATCCTCTAAGGCAGATAGCAAGCTGCAAAAATGCAATGAGGCTAACCATTAATGTAAAGTGGCTTCATTAATAGCATGCTCACCAATCACCATCAAAGAAAAGGTAAATTTTAAACAATTGTTGCACAGTCAATGACAAACAAAATTAAATGTTGAAAGGATCTCAAATTCAATCACTTAAAGCAACAAGAAGCTTGTTAACCACGCAGGAAAACCATTACAGCTACTCATGAAAATAGGACATACATTTCTTGTATCATTGGTATCACTTGACTCCATGAAATATTTCTGTGCATGCTGAATCATGCTGCATAAAAGAGAAAAACAATCACATTGCAACCCGAAAACATTATACACAGTAATAACGCTCATGAGCAACATAAAACACATCTGGCGAGTTTTCATATGTTGTTCCCATTGTTCTACCAAATAGCAGATAAAGAAGAAGAGAATAATGGCACCAGTTGTCCTTAAATTATGCATAATGTTACTTGTCCTGACTGTATATGATGTGTTAGTGATGGACGGAACTGTTACATGGCCATTGAAAAGTGTTGCTTACTCATCCTAGAACTAATAAAAGTGTTGCTTACCAATCCTTTAATTATCAATTTTGGCTATCACTAACGCCTTCTTTACATGTTAGGACACATAAGCAACACTTTAAATAGTTGAAAGATGAATGTTGCAACAATAGATACTTCTAGGATGAATAAGCAACGTCAAGAATAGTTTAAAGACTTCTGGTGCTACTAACCCAGGATAAGAAGAAAAAACAATTTTCTTTCATCTTCAAATCGTTTTTTCCAAGGGGGGCAGGGAGTGGGTCTGTAGTAGGAAGGAAGGGTTTACCTAAGGTGTAAAGCTAGGTTAACAAAGAGTATAAGTAAAAAAAAATTAAATGAGCTTCTTTAAATTTAAAGCATTCCCCATCAATCATTTGCAGCTTAATGAAAAGAGAGTACTAAAAATGCATGTAGCTCACCTTGATAGGCAAAAGGCTAAAGCCAGCACGGTAGACAATGATCTTATAAAATTCAAAAGTCTTTGTTTAACGATCTGGCCTGCTTCTGTAGGTAAAACTAATGGATCAATAGCTCTGCAGGAAACACAAGAATTACTACTGAGACAACCATTTCTAGAATCCTGAGAAGTCGAAAAAGTTGAACATCAAAACAGTATAGACTAGAAAAGCTTCATTGAAGTAAAAAGATCTCTGACCTGCATATAAGTATAGCAGCTGTCCACAGTATCAGAGGTTGGATGTAAGATGTCATAACATAATGGGTAGTACTCTTTTTCCAACTATTCTCACTCTTCTGAAATTTATCAAGACAATTAAATATGGTTAAAAGCAGAAGCAGACTGATCCGGAAATACTTGTAGAATACATGAAAAAATGAAAGCAGTCAAACATCAGTGAGCATACATGAAGAAGAGCGCTTCTACAATGGCGCAAAAGTGGTCCAAGACCCCATATAGCAAAAACTATGATTCCCAATGCAGGTGCCAAGTTGACAGCTGACGGACTACTTTGTAAAACATTAAATGACCTGCAAAATAATAATTCTTAAATCTTCACTTATATTTGCACCAAAACGATGAAGAAATAACGCTAAGTGAATAAACAAATCAGCAATTTTTCTTCCACTCTTTCCATCTACAAGAAATCCCTCTCCTCTGTCCTTTAAAAGGATGTTACCTGATTCACCAAGTTCAGAGGTATTTTTAATTTCTTATCACACTTCTGTCCAAGCTATGACAGATATCACATTCACATCTTATGTGGATTATAATGATATCAAAAGAGAACAAGAGGGCCAGAGTTACAGCTAATACAGGGAACAATGAAGCAAAAAAAAATTACTCCCTCCATCCCATTTGTGTTGTCCCTTTCCTTTACAAATTATATAGAGAAGGGGCTCACAGGAATGGGATGAAGCGAGTACTTGGAAGAACAACATGGTGATGGAGGACAACCTTTTGAATGCTGTGGAAGCAGATTTTACAGCAGGAAGTTGAAAGACATGATCTGGCACTTGGAAAGAGTAACACCTGAACAATTTTTGTTTAAAAGAGGTGGAATGTATAGGCCTGTATAGTCTGAATTGATTATCAGCCCCCCAAGAATCACTTCGTTCAAACTGTAATAAAAAGAAAGTAAGCATTAGCAAGAATAACATCGATCTTTTGTCACTCCGAAAGTCAGAAGTTCAAACATTCTACTCATGGAATTACCAGCATAATAAAGATAATTTCATGTTCCTAATTTCTAGAAACTCAGAACTTTAGAGTTCAGAGTTTAGACAAATAGAAACTACTTCCTCCATTCCTTATTGCTTTAACATTTAACTTTTTGCACGTAGTTTTAGACAACAATATCTCATATATGCTGCAGGTGAAATTGTCATAAGATTGCAATACTACATAGATATGTAGGTTATAGACGTGTTGACATTTAAATGTGATTTCTCGATAACATATACTATGAGAATTTGATGCCTGGAAATGCACGACAAGTCAAGTAATATGCAACAAAAATAATATCTAAGAGGTCTGAACGGAAGTACTATATTCTTTCCTTCAGAATATAGTGTGGAAGCATTTCACTAGTACATTACATCTATGGACAAATTAAAGCATTATTGCATCTGACATCATGTCACTGTAGTAAGTTAGATAGCATTCCAACCTTCTAGAATGAATAGAGGATCATTGTCAATTAATAATATCGAGCCCCAGCAATGGTAAAACACAATAAGTGAAATGTGCACAATTCCTGTTGCAACATTAACACCATACAGTCTTATAGTAGGTGCAAAATCTGGAAGACATACCGAAACATGATAGGGAAGGTTGGTTCTCAATAATCGTGAATTCTGGCTCCCGATAGTTATCTACATAGAGAATATAACTTTATAACCTGGACTAAATAAAGAAATAAAAAAAAAAAAAAAATATGACAGGGAACTGAATTTGTCACATTAATGAAAAACAGATGTATACTACCTTCAACTTTTTATTGAATCCCTGGTTCTTGCAAAATCCCAGTTCATGGGAAATTTGCAAAGAACCAGCAAGGGCCATTGTCTGACAAAACTAAATGCTTCAATGAACAAACCAGTA
>JBBYHH010047520.1:11698-22377 GCA_038382905.1 Daphne laureola
CCATAAGCTCCCAACCAAACCAGATAACAGAAGCCCTTCCTCTTCTCTCAGCTACGACAACATTGAACGTAAAAAGAACCCCATCAATGATTAAAGAAAAAACAACGAATTCCGACGCAAGCAATTCAGAATAACATAGAAATGACTCAAAAACCTTGAAAGAAGCTATTAGATTTCGGCAGGAAGGTAAAGATTACAAAACCAATAATCTGAATTCATCAGTTCAATTCGACTTACTGAAGAACGATATGAAATGGCGCGATTTGATATGAACTGGGAATTGTACCAAAACACAGACCGAAATGAATAGAAAAGCGAAAATTATGGATTAGAGCAGTCCAATTGATCACCTGGTAGACGAATATTGACGGTGAAGTTGAGAAATTTTCAGGCTCCAAGTCCTTCGGCGAAAATTCCACTCCGTTTTGCGAACCTTTTCCCTTTCCTTTTTCTTCTCTGGAGAATATTCTCTGTGGTTGGTTTTTTACGGGACGGAACGGAGGGAAGGAGAAACGGGTCAAGTAACTTAACAGGTGGGCTTTGATCTGAGATGTGGGCCGTATTGGGCTGATCTGAATAGGCCCAAAATATAAACATATAGTATTACACGTTCGTCCTCAAATTATGAAATGTTGTGCCACACACTCCTCAATATATTCAACATTTGTCCTCCATCACTTCTTGTAAATTAAACATGGCCACCAATTGAAACAATCTTTAATAAAAATGGGCAAACTCCTTGAAGTTTCTGGCTTTCGGAAAATGGTTTCTTTTATTTAAACAAGATCAAAAGTCTTCAAACTTCAGCCCATTTGGTATTATAAAAAAAATGTTTAATTAAATAGAAAGCTCTTTTTTTTTTTTTTTGGTAATTGTGGGTAAGAGGTATGAGTCAACTTTTTGGATTTGACAGATAAGTTTCTTCATCTGATTTTTGCAAAATCGTTTCTTTCAAATCTTGGATTCCTACATACTGATATTTTCTTAAAGTCGAGCACTTTTCTTTGGCTTGTTTCTCAAGCTCTGGACTTGATAAGAAATCTAGAAGCTTTTCTTAATTTAAAGATTAAAAATCATTTTTGGGTACTTAAAAAGCTTCCTTTTGATTGCTTGTCGCAACAGTTTTGGCAGCCGGAGATTAAAAAACAAATGAACTGTTTTGATTTACAAGCGTTGAGACTCCTGAAAATGGGAATTTCTTTTCCTAAGTTTTCATGGTGGTTATGGAGTGGTAGCAAAGAGAAAGCGGTCATCTCAAATAACTCATCCAGTTTGAACTCTTTTAGCCCAGTTCCTGATCATTGTGATTCTGGATTCAGAGAGCTTGATGAAACACTCAAATTTCCCACTAGAAAACAAAAATGGGAGAGAGATGGTGAAGAAAGTTCAAGGGGGAATTCTGAGGATGGATATGAGATTGTGATTGTTGCATCTGAATGTGAATCAGATGGTCCAGATTGGTCCATAGGGTGGGAAGAGCCACATGGACCAGGTTTTGTAGAGGACAATGAGATTAAGAGTGATGGTGGTTTTGCAGTTCTGGTTCCTTGTTATGGACCTGGTTGCAAGAAGCTATGTCTAGCAGAGGGCTCAAAGGGCAAACTTTTCTCTGGTAAGAAGAACTAGTCTTTTTATTTTTTTACATTTTAAAGTTCAATCCTTTTTCGTTTTCAATTAATGGGCATTATAAAGGTTTGACCTTTTGTTGAATCATAAACTTGTGAAGGTTGATTTAAGTCAGTTCAAATCATTTTGTGCAGATGGGAACAAATCTGTGCAGCAGTGGTTTTCATCTATTCAGAACTTCTGAAAGACTGGAACTTGATATTTCTGATATATGCAGAGAGTTTTGAACACACCCAGAAGGTGGTGTGCAAGTTCTATAGAACTCTCGTTTTATTTTATTTTATTTTATTTTATTTTATTTTTTAATTTGGGAGAACTCTGGGTTCTAACACAAAGGCAGCAGCTTTCTGAACAAATGGCTGATGATAAGTGACATGATGACTTGGAGGAGTGTTTACTGAATCTTTTGGTTAATTTCTTTTATTACTAACTTAGTCTAATTCAAGGTTATCTTATTCTCTTTTGTAAAGTAAAAGGGAAAGAGACATCAATATACTCCATCCATTCTTAAAAGATTATATAATTTATTTTAATAGTTTTATTATATTTAATTTATAATTTATTTTTTATGTATTTTTAGATATTAAAAATTAAAAATTTCATTTGAAAATCATTATTTAATATCTAAATTTATTAAATATATATTTTTTTAAATTTTTTATATTATTTATTTTTATTAAAATTAAAATTAAATATTAAATATTGAAATAATAAAGTCAAACGATACAATCTGACGGAGTATGAATGAGGGCAATCCTGGTACTTCAGCTCTCTAGGGATAAGCTGTGTGAAGTACTACCAGATTGTTATTTACATGGTCTCATGTTTTCTAAGAGAAAAAACAAGATCTCTGAATTTAGAATCATATATTGAATTTCAATTGATTTGAATTGTGATGTGTTAAAATTTATTAATAAAATTTCACTTGAAGCTTGTTACTCCATCTATATCCAAACCTTTTACAAACCTTTTATTGAAGAAATACTACTGTTAGAAAGTCATTTTTCGCTTTACCTTTAATAGCTGGAAAATGTGTCACAAGTTTTGATTTTTTTACTCTTAGAAAGATTTCTAATATAGGACTATTTTTAAGACAAAAAAAAAACAAAACAAAACCAAAACAAAAAAAAACTGACTTTGATGAATGGGGATGGAATTAAATGTTAAAATGTAATTTGGACAATTCTTAAAAATGGAAAAAGTATCTAAGGAGAACAAAATGAAAATTAATCCATTGTTCTTTTTGTTTTTTTTTTTAATTCTAAGAACAATAAATCATTTAATTCGCGATATCTCTTAAACAACTACTAATTGTGGGTTTTTTTTATCCGCAGTTTATGATTTTTACTTCACAATTATAAGTTGACATCCAGAACCATTAACCGTGAATATCCAAAATTAACGGTTAACATCAACGATTATTAAAATATCTTTTTTTTTTTTTTTTTATATATATATATATATATATAAAAAAAAACTTAAACTTTCAATGTCTCCAAAGTTCAAATAGACCATCGAAAAATACTTACAATGCACCTCCACACTTTTTAATATCCATAAATTCATAAATCCAACTTAAGCATCCACTTATCCACAACATTTTAATCACCAAATCCAACATAAGCATCCACAATATCCATTCAAACATGCACATATACATCATCTCAATTGCATAAGGAACTGTTGATGGATCACCAAAGAAGTGAGTCTGGAGGAGAAGTGAACACGACTACTCAAAGAGGTGAGGTCAAAAGATGAGAAGTGATCGAGTGAGTTAGATTTTAGTTATTAGAATATGAGTTGTGAACTTGATTGAATTGTGATTAACAGGTATTTGTGATACGAATACACCTATACATTATCCGCAACTATTAGATCACCGATATCATTAATTTATTAATTTTAATCGCAGTCAAAATCGACAAAAAAAAAATCATCAATTATCTATAATTGACAGTTGGTTCTTATGCACCCGTCATTCTCGTGCCTAGGTGGACTCTATTACCAACTACCAGTCTAACGTCAGTGAGGAATTTACATTTGTGTGTCCTCTTCACCAATCTTTAATCAGAGTCAAACATGTATCTTCACTTCGTTGCTCACTTGTTTCTTCTTCAACTCTTGTCTCTCTCACTTCCAATTTCATCTTCAAATCCAGATTATGCCTGCAAGCCGCCTCATTTCAATTCCTATATCTTTTGCAACACCTCCCTCTCTATCAAATCCAGAGCCCTCTCCTTCATCTCCCTCTTAACCATCCAAGAAAAAATCCAGCAACTTTCCACCAATGTCACTGCAATCCCAAGACTCGGCCTTCCTCCTTACCAATGGTGGTCCGAGTCTCTCCATGGCTTGGCCGAAAATGGCCCTGGGGTCATCTTCAACCCAAACATCCCAGCCGCAACCAGCTTCCCCCAAGTCATCCTTCAAGCTGCTGCTTTCAACAGAACCCTCTGGTTCAAGACCGCTGCTGCAATCGGTGACGAGGCTCGAGCCATGTACAATTATGGTCAAGCTGGGTTGACCTTCTGGGCTCCGAATATCAATATTTTTAGGGACCCCAGATGGGGGAGGGGCCAGGAGACTCCTGGTGAGGATCCTATGGTTGTTTCAGCGTTTGCCATTGAATATGTTAAGGGCTTTCAGGGTGAAGCTACTGAAAATAATGGTGGGTTTGGAGGGCAGAGGAGGGTTTTGAGAGGACTTGATGATAAGGATGATGATGGTGGTGGTGGTAGACTTAAACTCTCTGCTTGTTGCAAGCATCTGATTGCTTATGATTTGGAGAATTGGAACAATTTCACCAGATACACCTTCAATGCTGTAGTAAGTGATTTTTTTTCCAGCTATTTCAATTGTGTATAAGCATCCTTTTGTCATCCAAGGTCTAGTAAACTTATAAACAACATTAGTTGCACCTTGTTCACTAGCCAAGAATCCTTCTTTACTTGTATAAGTGATGTTATGTTATGCTGGTTGGTGAAGCAGAAGAAAAGTAAGCTAATTTTGACATGGGTGTTCCTCTATTGAAGGTCACAAAGCAGGACATGGTAGACACTTTCGAGCCCCCTTTCCGCAGCTGTGTCCGGGATGGGAAAGCAAGTTGCTTGATGTGTGCATATAATGCAGTTAATGGGGTGCCCGCCTGTGCAGATGGAGAGCTTCTCAAGAAAGCTCGAGATGAGTGGGGCTTCAAAGGGTAAAGACATTAGGCACAAATTAAACCATATGATATTGAACTATGGGTTTGCAAAGTTCCTGTTTCTTAATTGTTTTTTAATATATGAAAATTTGTGAGGCGCGTTTCAGATACATCGCCTCAGACTGTGATGCTGTGGCTACAATTTTTGAATACCAGAACTACACTAAAACACCTGAAGATGCAGTTGCAGATGCCATTAAAGCAGGTTCATTCATTTCTTAGCATTTTTTTTTGTTATAGAACTAATCCATTATAGAGATGTTGCAAACTGCCACCTTCTAGTAGAAAGGCAAATAACCCTAGAAACATACTTACTCCATCCCTAATTAATTATTATGTTCTTTTATAGAAAGTCCCTAAATAGTTAAGGCATCTTCTAGTAAGGAAATATTCCTCTATCTCATTTACTGTACTTTCCTTCAATTATAGTATTTTCAACAATTTGGCACAACTTCCAAACAAATTTATCTGATCTTTCAATCAATTGTACACAATCTTCGATAACTATGTATTTCGATGGAAAAAATCGGAGATCTCTACAAGTCTTCTACTCCCTTTGGTTCAGTGCCCAGTGAAAAGGAGTATCAAGTTAATAGGGATGAGGGAGTAGTAAATAAATTGATCGTCTCATGGAACTTGAAAGCAAGAACCTATGGAACTGTTCATATTAGGAAATCTGCTCATGACTTCATCAAGTTTATTCTTTTCCTTTATGAGATTGTTCTATTTGCAAAACAAAAGAAGATGGTTTACATAAAGCATCACAGACAATCTTGAATGGCTGAATTTCCAATAATGAACGTAATCACACGTTCACTACATGCACCCAACTCTTTATATGCAGATAAAGCTTTTCCTTTCAGTGTGATATTCAGCTGTTGGTTTACATCACTTTAGTTTTGCTCGTTCTCATTCTCTCATCTTTAAGATCCCTTCTTGCAGACCTATTTACTTCTAGAAATGATCGTCTTCATCCCGCAAGTCCACTTGCTGTATATATCTTCTAGTCAATGTCTTCCAAACATGACTCTTACTTGTCAGTAGATAAAAAACTAGGGGGTAATTTGATTTTTCGTTAAAATGTAAAAATGATGGAGTACATCGTTCCTCCGATGTTTTTAATATATTTATCCAGTTTTTACACGTACAAATGATAGGGATAGACATCAACTGCGGGACATATATGCTTCGACACACCATGTCTACAATTGAAGAAGGAAAAGTGCAAGAAGAGGACATTGATAAAGCAATTTTCAATCAGTTCAGTGTCCTAATTCGTGCTGGGTTGTTTGATGGAAACCCAAGAAAAGGAAAGTATGGGAAGCTGGGGCCGCGAAGTATCTGTACCTCGGAGCACAGAGTGTTGGCCCTTGAAGCAGCCCGTCAGGGAATTGTTCTTATGAAGAACAATAAAAATTTCCTGCCTTTAAATAGGAATGCTGTTTCTTCCTTAGCTGTTATCGGTCCATTGGCCAACAATGAAAGCAGTTTGGGCGGTGGCTATACTGGTATTTTTCAATTACTGTTTTCATGACACATTGGTTAATAAGTACTATTATTTGCCAACTCCAGTTTTCTTGAGTATGTAAAAGTAACTGAATTTAAATGCTGTGTACCGTTATTGTCTATTAACTTCAGGAATTCCATGTGATCCAAAAACTCCGTTGGAGGGACTTATAGCCTACCTGAAAAAGGTATCTTTTGCACAAGGTTGTTACAATGTGGATTGTCTTTCTGATGACACATTTAAGGAAGCAGTTCGTAAGGCCAAGGAAGCCGATTTTGTTATTGTAGTTGCCGGGTTGGATTTGTCACAAGAAACTGAAGATACGGACAGAACTAGTCTACTCTTGCCGGGTAAACAGCAGGTCTTGGTATCTTCTGTTGCAGCTGCAAGTAAAAGACCTATAATTTTGGTTCTTAGCGGCGGTGGGCCAATTGATGTTTCATTTGCCGAAGGAGATCCGAAAATCGCAAGCATTCTCTGGATGGGGTACCCTGGGGAAGCTGGAGGACTTGCACTTGCAGAAATCATCTTTGGAGATTATAACCCGGGTATGTTATTCTCTACACTACAACTCTTTTAGAATGTGTCTATATGAAGATGATTTTTCCCCTGTGGCATTTGTTTATCGAAGTATGGAAATAATGCGAGATGGACTGTTAAAGTATTGATGATCAGGTAACTTGCTCCTCTATTCCGAGCACACGATATAAAGCTGATAATGGATGTTCTAAACAGGTGGAAGACTGCCGATGACTTGGTACCCGGAGGCCTTTACAGAGGTGCCTATGAATGATATGAACATGAGGGCTGATCGTGCTCGTGGTTACCCGGGGAGAACATACAGATTTTATACAGGAAATCGGGTATATGGTTTTGGGCATGGGCTAAGCTATACCAAATGCACATACAAGTTCATGTCAGCTCCTCAAAAGGTCAGTGTACAAAGATCCTTCACACCCCCCAGGTTTAGAAAAAATATCCTAAACCAGAGAACAGGAAAGCTAGAATATGTTCATATCGATGAGTTAATGTCATGCAATTCGTTGAGATTCTACGTGCAAATCTCTGTGATCAACAATGGAGGCATGGATGGAAGCCATGTCATCCTGTTGTTTTCCAGAGTCCCGAAACTTTTCGAAAGCACACCAGTAAAACAATTGATAGGGTTTGATCGGGTCTATACGAGTTCCTTCGAGTCAACCGAAACACGCATGCTAGTCGATCCTTGTGAACACTTAAGCATCACAAATCAGTATGGGGAAAAGATACTGGCCATGGGTGATCATGTCCTAACTGTGGGAGATGAACTGCATGTTGTTTCAGTTGAAGCTTACTGATCTTTCACTTTTCACCATAATGTACATGCTGCTTCATGGGTTCATTGATTCTTCAAGATTGAATCTTTTCCAGAACTTAAACACATCTGTACTACATGTTCTTATATATGATCAACCTGCATATGCGTGATTTGACAGTTTTATGGATTCATTAAGCATCATCACTGCACCTGTAATTCATGCAGTTAAGTTACAAGATGTTTTTTTTTACCTTCTTGTGAAGTATGAAAAAGTGAAACTTGTTGTTTACATGGTTAGCAGTTAGGTATGAGGTTAATGTGGGCCAATTTGACTGATCATCTTTTGCTTAATGCTGATCATCTTTTGCTTAAGGCTGATCATCTTTTGCTTAAGGCTGATCATCTTTTGCTTAAAGCGGTTATATATATTGCCTTCAAAGTAAAAAACACATCTACGATTGACAGCAATATTTTAATAATCGGTACCACAAAGTTAGTAGAGTTTGTCATTCGAATTGTCCACGAAGTTCAAGTTTTCTTGTAACAAAGTTTTTTACTACAAAGTTTATCATTTTATTCATTTATTTCATACTTTATTCATCCCATAAAAGATAAATCGTTTGAGTTTTGATTTGTGTTCTGTTTAAATTATTATTATGAAGAATTTGTTTAAAAAATCCTAAAAAAAGTGAATTTAGAAACACTATTAAAGCTGATTAAGTATCATTTATATATAAATTGTTTAGTTTTTGGTATCAAAACGACGAAAGAAAAAAACGTTGATTAAATGTTAAAAATGAAATGAAATGAAGCATTCTTAATGTATTCATCGAAATAAAAACTTCCCAAAAACACATGACAAATTAACATGTATGATTAAATGGAAAAAATAATACTCATTCTGCAAAAGATTATACTATTTCTTTTGATAGTTTCACAGTATTTAATATATAATTTATTTTTACATATTTTTAAACATTGGAAACTAGAAAATTTATATGTAAATCATAATTTGATATCTAAAATTTCTAAATATATATTTTTATTAATTTTATTATAGTATAATTATTTGCAGAGTACTATTTTTCGGAATTTAAAATTGTCTCTCTTTTGTTCATACCACCATATATAGCGGGTCATCCAGTCATGTAACAATAGTGGAGTCGGTAGTGAAGTGGTTAGGCTTAGAGTTTTCAGGATAAACCCTTTGGAAACCCCCCAGAATTCACATTCCCTGTATGTTTCAATTTTAGTAGACAAGGAATTCACAAAAGATACTATGGCTAGGTTTTGCTCCTTCTTTCTTTGCGCGGCACGCACATCCAACTCCAGCTACAACGTCGCCGCGTCGTTGACTGTTGTCTTCACGCCATCATCTGGACAGGCTGGGCTCCTGTCGCTTATTTCAGAGGAGGAATCGTCTCAGTCCGCCGTCGTTGGGGCTCTCCTCGTCTCCTGCAGACCGCGATCGCTCTCTCCCGTTTTTACCGACGCTACTGATTTCGGGCTTGCTCCGCGGCTCCTGCTCAAGCAACTATAGTGGCCTCCACCAAGCAGATCGGATCATAGGTTACGAGGAAACGTCCTCGTTGGCGGCGGTGCTCTCGCCCAGGCCCACGACTAACTAGATCCACTCTCAACAGTATTGGGGCCACCTTTGGGCACTCGTCTTGGTGGGGCCACCTGGCTCTATGTGTGTCAACGTCCTCGGTGCAGGTTTTCGGGGATGCAGGCACCCGGGATCTTTGTGTTGGAATTATTGCCTCAAATTATTTAAGTTTAAAAGAATAAGGACTTAGTTGTTATATTTGTGGTAGAATTTAAGTTTGATTAGAAATTCTATATTGTTTTAGTTTTCTTACTCCTAATAGGTATTAGGTTTATTGTTTTGTTAGTATATATATGTGTTGTACGTTGAGTGCAGGAGTGTGAAAAGTTGAGAGGCAGGTTTAGCCGCATGTGTGCTTGTTTAGTTTTGTGAGAGGCTTTGTGTGAAAGCCATGGAGAAAAGTAATTAGTAGTGTGTGAGTTATTTGAGAGAATTGATGCATGTAATTTTGGTTTGTTATTGATAGTAGAGAAAATCCGTTGAATCGTCACGGTGAAAATATTGTGTTGTTGTTTGTCCGCGTTCTAAAAACCCAACATCCATCTCGTCGAGAAACGAGCCACCACCGTACTCGTAAACATCGTCGTATATCTTCTGGTAATCTGACTTCACTAGGAAAGATGGGTACATAAACGTGTGCATCAAGAAATCCTCCAAGAGCGAGGGTAAAACCCTAAGCGGACCGGTGGGTGCTATTTGAAGTAGCACTCATCTGTCGATCTTCTTGTTCCCTTCTGGCCCGATATTCGTCTCTGACGGCTCTTTGTCGCCAGAGAAGAGGCGGAAGATGAATTGGAACGACATGTTATCACTAATATCATTGAAATACGCCTCTTTCTTGTCCTCCAAGTCATCTTCCACCCTGATGAACAATTCGTTCATGCAAGCCCTAAAGAGCGGGATAAACTTGTCATGCAAGGAAGCGAGGGAGGAGAGAATGAGGGATTTAAGGGATGAGTGTTTGGGCTCATAAGGGTCGAGGTAAGCGCAGTCACGGTGGCCGCCGGTGAAAGAGATGGAGGGGAAGTAACTTCCGACCAAAATGTTGCGTTTCTCCACGACGGAGGTGTCGAAAAGGACCGAGAAAGAGATGGTGTCCGCAAGGCAGATGACTTTAGGGTTGGAAATGAAAGGACCGGGAGGGAAGTTGGTTCTGAAAACTGTGGAGTTGTATTTGCGGATTTTGTTAATCATGAAATTGCCTCCGCCTTGGTTGTAGAAGAAGTCTAGCCGGTCCTTGATCGATCGGTCCGATGACCGGAAGGCCATAATCTCCCGGAATTGGTCTTAGTGGAAGCTTGTGTTGTTTTGATGGTGAAGCCATATTCAGCGTTTTTGTGATGAATATTGGTGACTCATTAGCTCTGTTATATAGTAGAATAATATTGTTTCGCTCACTATTCCTCAGTGTGGGACACGTTTTGGGTTGTTGGGGGGG
>JBBYHH010047521.1:0-16004 GCA_038382905.1 Daphne laureola
CCAAGTGAAACGGGCAGTGGTCCTAAAAATAGCTACCCCCCCCCCCCCCCCGATAATTACTCTGCTTTCACCTCCCTTCCCCACTTATCATCCTCATAACCACAATTAATCCTCTCTATTACTCCATACTTATAATCCGTTTACCATCTAATTAATTATTCATTAATACATCAATGGCGCTCACCTCTGCAACAATAACAGACTCCGACGAGTACCTCCACTCCACCTTCGCCTCCAGATATGTCCGCAACCCTGTCCCCAGATTCTCCATGCCGGAGAAGCCTATGCCCAAGGAAGCCGCGTACCAGATGATCAACGACGAGCTGATGCTCGACGGCAACCCTCGCCTGAACCTCGCTTCCTTCGTCACCACATGGATGGAGCCGGAGTGCGATAAGTTGATCATGGCCTCTGTTAACAAGAACTACGTTGATATGGATGAGTACCCTGTTACCACCGAGTTGCAGAACCGGTGCGTGAATATGATTGCGCAGCTGTTCCACGCGCCGTCGATTGGGGAAGAAGGGCAGGCGGCGGTTGGCGTCGGGACTGTTGGGTCGTCGGAGGCGATTATGCTGGCGGGGTTGGCGTTTAAGCGGAAGTGGCAGCAGCGGAGGCGGGCGCAGGGGTTGGCCACCGATAGTCCTAACATAGTCACCGGAGCCAACGTGCAGGTGATCTCATTTCTTAATTTATATTAGCGGTTTAAATAAAAAAAAAATATTGATGGTTTAAATGAAATTTAATTGAATATTACTCCTTCGGTCCCTTTTTCTTTTTAATTAATTTTTAATCTTTTATTTGACTTAATTTTTATTTAAAATAAATTTGTTAAATTTATTTAAAAATATATATTTTTAGAAACTAAACTCTTTTTACTTTTTATATATAAATTATTTGATATTGTATAATAAAATATTAAAGAAAAAAATTATAAATTAAATATTAAAAAAAAAATAACAATTAAATTGGGATGGAGAAAGTATATGATAGTAAGTATTATTTTTATAATTTATTTTAAAACTTACTAAACATTTGTTTAAAAGCTGTACGTGGTATCTATAAAAAAAAATTGTTCGCGTAGTAAAGTAATACTACCTCCATCTCTAAATAGTTGATGCATTTCATTTTTAGGAATTTCATCTATATGTATTTTTTTTATTTTAATATGTACAGTCAAATATTTTTAATATAAATTATAGATTAATTTATCTAATTTCTAAAAAAACAAATTCTGATTTTTTTTTAGTGAATTCTTTTTAATAATAATTTTATTCTCTCATAACATTAAAAATGAAACACACCAATTTTACTATGATGGATGGAGTATATTAATTAAATTAAATCAAGAACGAAATCTAAATTTTTTCATGACTTAATCCAACACATTATTTTAGCTAAATCATTTTCGGATCAATTAATTAATTAATGCAATTAAAAATTTATAATAAAAATATATTTAAGGCTGTGTTTTTTTTAGGTTAATTTTTTTATTTCCCTCCAAACTTTTTTCATCATTGAATTTGTAGAGAACCCCCTCCTGAATAGAGCTATAAAATGATCTATTTTAAGTAAACAATTTTTTCATCTCAAAAAAAAAAAAAAAGACAGAGAGTAAGTAAGTTAATCTTTAATTTTAGGTAAAAGGTAAATTGTTATATACTAACTCTATCGCTAAAAATAATGATGCATTTCTTCGTTTTGAGATGATTTTGTTTATTTAATATTTTGATATATAAACTCAAATAATACAGATACAAATTATAGATTAATGTGTATAGTTTTTAAATATTACTTTTCTGAATTTTTTTAATAAATTCATTCTAATATTTTTTCCGTTCTGAATTAATTGATTTATTTTATTTTTATGTTTCAAAATTTAATAATTGACCTAAATTTTTATGAAGATAAGTAATAAAAAAAAAATTTAAAAAAATATATTTAAAAAAAATATATTACAAATTATAATTGACATGTAAATTTTTTAATTTTAAACATCTAAACGTTTATGAAAAAAAATTATAGATTAAATACTTTCAAATAGTAAAATTAAATGATGCAATTAATTGAGGAGTGAATTACTAATAATTTGAATCTTTTACTAAACATAACAATTTTGAAGGATGAGAAATGAGAATAATAGTGTAATACACAATTTAATTTTGTTGATTAATTACGTTCATAATGCAGGTGTGTTGGGAGAAGTTCGCTCGGTACTTCGAGGTGGAGCTGAAGGAGGTGAAGCTCCGGGAAGGTTACTACGTGATGGACCCGGAGCAGGCGGTGGAGATGGTGGACGAGAACACCATCTGCGTGGCGGCGATTCTCGGCTCGACTCTCACCGGCGAGTTCGAGGACGTCAAGTCATTGAACGACCTGCTGCTAAAGAAGAACGCGGAGACCGGGTGGGAGACGCCGATCCACGTCGACGCCGCCAGCGGCGGATTCATCGCTCCCTTCTTGTATCCCGATCTGGAGTGGGATTTCCGTCTGCCGTTGGTGAAGAGCATCAACGTGAGTGGGCATAAGTTCGGGCTTGTTTACGCCGGAGTTGGGTGGATTGTGTGGAGGGCCAAGGATGATCTGCCGGAGGATCTTGTGTTTCATATTAACTACCTTGGGTCTGATCAACCCACCTTCACACTCAACTTCTCGAAAGGTACAAATGTTAGTTTTTGAAATATGGGGGTGAAAACAGATATTTTACATTAGTTAGGGGAGCGGAATGGAATTAACTCACTTTCATGCTGATTCTGATAACAGTACATATCTTAATTTGTCATCCATGGTTTGAGCAGGTTCTTCTCAAATCATTGCGCAGTATTACCAATTCATCCGCCTGGGTTTTGAGGTGAACCTATACTCTATTCTTTTATAAGTGAAAGTGATTTTTACTATTAATTTTATCATTTTACATATTCTCAATTACTCCATCCGTCTCAAATTAGTTATCACTATACTAACTCTTTAATTATTATTATTTTGTCTCAAATGAAATGACACTTTCTGCTTATATTTTATTTTGAAAAAAATGGTAATTTTATCACTAAAATTTAAAAAATCTTTAAATTTATTACTGAAATTTATTTTGAAACGAAAATGTCATCACTGTTTTATTGAAGAAGTAAATTTATCACTGGACGTTAAGTTGCTCTAGTTGGCACTCATGTGGCGTGTTAGTGGGTGATTACGAGAACATTGACTGTACATTTTTGTACGGTTAATGTTCAATTTCACTTGAAATTTGTAAAACTAACAATTCAACACTTCAATTACATTAACCCTAAAAATGTACATTGAATGTTCACATAATCGCCAAGACATGTCACATGAGTGCCAACTGGGACAACTTAACATTTAATGACAAATTTACACATTTAATAAAATGTTTGTGACATTCTCGCTTTAAAATAAACTTCAATGACAAATTTAAAGATTTCGTAAACCTCATTGATAAAATTACCTTTTCACCCTTTTATTTTCTTCCAACTCTACTCTTGCTAGTGCGCATGTGGTTAGGTACATCATTATCATCTCATCTTTGTGTTCTATTTTAGCAATATCATGCTATACTATACCAAAAAGTGACGACCAAATTGGGGCTAAATTGGATTTGTTGTCTTATTTTTTCATGTCTCCTCCTTGTCGGCTACTGTAATTACTTATAAAATTATTACATTACTACATTTTCTGTTAAAATGTTAATCTTTTCTATATATATCGTTGATCATGTGTATTGATTTTGTATTGGTACAATATATAATGTACATGAATTGTTTGCATGGATATATATAATGTTACATTAGGGGTACAAGAACGTAATAGGGAACTGCATGGAGAACGCGCGACTGTTGAAAGAAGGAATAGAGAGAACGGGTCGTTTCGAGATTCTGTCCAAAGACATCGGCGTCCCGCTGGTGGCGTTCACGCTCAAGGACAGCACCAAGCACACGGTGTTCGAGATCGCCGAGAGTCTGCGGCGGTTCGGGTGGATCCTGCCGGCGTACACGATGCCACCGGATGCGCAGCACATCGCGGTGCTGAGGGCGGTGATCAGGGAGGATTTCAGCCGCGGGCTGGCGGACAGGCTGGTGACACACATCGAGCAAGTGCTCCATGAGATCGACCTTCTGCCTAGTAGGGTTAATCCTGCTGCTGAAGAATCTGATGAACATAAGAAGATCAAGGACATTACTAAGTACTGGAAGCGTCTCGTTACTTACAGAAGAGCTGGGGTTTGCTAACTTAATTATATACTAACTGGAAAATTTTGGGCCGAATTGTTTGTTGCGGTCGATCTTCAACTGTTCTGCTTAATTATTTGTCATTTTTGTGTTTTGGGAATCTGAATTGCTACTAATTAATTACAGATTGCTTGCTCTCTGGAATAAAAATATTTGAGAGTGTTCTTTTATTGTGAATTACGTACCCTCCCAATGTTATGTTTTACTAATATTTTTTGGACAAGGAGTAAGAGATATGAGAAGTTGAAAATTAGGGGGAAATATGGAGAAGTAAATAAAATTTGAAATATATCATTAAAATGGTGTAACAAAGAATTGTTGCAAACTGTTCAAGATAAACCTTAGCCATTGATTTGAGGCAAGCAAACAAGATGAGAGTATTCTTATATATAGCTGTTATGCTTTCTCCATCATTTGCTTTCAAACTTTAGCTTCAATATCACCATTCGCCGCTTCAAATTTTCGCTTCCTTCCAGTTATAGCCTCGCACTAGCAATCCGGCACTCGTCTTCCTCGGCCTTGGGTTCGTCCATCGGTGTCGCTCCTGCGGCACCGGAGTGCGCTTCCTTTCCCACAAACGACACTGGTGCCGTCTCTGGGTCTCCGCCCAGTTTTGCGTCGGTGCTTCGTCGCCTCCGACTGGGTGGTGACTCGTGATGCGGGGCTGCGCATAGGGATTTTAAAAAAGTCCGTAAAATCGTACATTAATCAAGCCGAATCGTATTAACCGAACCAAAAATCCTCTAAACCGAATAAACCATACGTTAACATGTGGTGAGGCTTACAATTTCGATTTTATAAATCCGTGGATATCCGAACCGAATAACATGTACATATTTTCAAATAAATTTCCTATATTCATCCCTACTCAATCCAACTTTATCTTATATTCTATTTTAAAAAACTTTCTTCCAATTAAGATTCTTATTTTTTGTGTGCAAGTTACTCTTTTTTTTTAAAAAAATGCTCTAAATCTACACATAAGTGCTATAAAATATTAAAATATATCTCAATATATTGAATAAAGTTTATAGTATAAATACACTTGAGAAACATATGCGGATACTTGTACCCCAA
The DNA here is from genome assembly GCA_038382905.1 of Daphne laureola. NCBI lineage: Eukaryota > Viridiplantae > Streptophyta > Magnoliopsida > Malvales > Thymelaeaceae > Daphne > Daphne laureola. The sequence goes on from JBBYHH010047521.1 coordinate 5,322, forward strand.
AAATCATAAAACCGTGAATCGAATAAATCAAACTCGATGAGGCAGAACTATTTTTTCACTATTCGTCTCGAACCGACCCGTGAACACCCCTAGTTGCGCTGCCACTGCGTGTTGTCACCGCCGTTGTGCGTCCTTGAAGGTGAGCCATCAGCTGCCGCTTCAATTTGGCTCACATGTCAGTCCGTCTCTAGCTATTGATTTGATGATCGTGTGTTGCCTAGTATCCTGGGGTGCTCTGATCATCCTTGGGTTGTGGTATTGTTAAGTTTGGCCTCTTTTTACTGTTGGTTCCGGCCAAGTAAGAGTGTTGCTCGTAGTGAAGTCGCGTTTGTTCCACCTTTACTGTCTTTTTTGCTTTTGCGCTGGAGTTGTTAGCCTTAGAGGGGATGCGATTGTCATGGATGATTTCAAGGTTAGGAGTAAGGATAATATGTCTGGTGTGGGACATGACTGGAAGATGGCCCATCTTGTGCCTATCACGGAAGAGCAAGAGTCGGGAATGGCAGAGTCGAGTCACACCTCAACTTGCCTCGAAGAGTGAGATGTTATCCTTTAGGCACATGGAGTCTAGAGTCTCTCATGTTTGTCTATATGTGTCAATTGATTTAGACACTTTTTCTGAAGTAATTAACTATTTGTTGGTATTAGTTTTCTGATTTGTTGGTCTGAGATTGACTTGTGTTTTCTCTTCGAGGTATTTTGTTAGGGCTCACACATATTTATGCTCGCTTGTTACAGTATTTGTGGTGATTTGTTATCATTGTACTTGTTGAATACGTTGCAGTCAAATATCTCTTTCTAATCTCATGACATATTGTTTGTTGGGAGCTCATGGACGACGTTTTCCAACCCTTTTTCTGTAATTCTAGTTTTTATGCTTCAAATACTCTTTTTGTGTAATTTTAGTTTGCAACTCTTTTTCTACTAAAATATTTTTAAAAATGTATACTTCAAAATTTTAGGATTTTTTTTATATGTACATATTTTTCTAGAATTTTCTGAAAAATTATTACTTATAAAAGTTAGAGTTTTAAGAATTTTCTTAAAAATGACTACCGTACTTGTAAAAATCAGAGTCAAAACAATACAATGCTAAAGTCATATTTTTATTTGTCGGATGGATTTCATGTTAGCGCGCTTAAGGAATGGAGTCAACCAACGTCAAATCAAGTTCGAAAATGGTGCTCACCATATTCCTTGTTTTCTTCCCTCATCCATTCTTCTATCCGTGGCGGTGAAAGGCGAACTACGTCGACTTCTCTGGGCATCGCCGCCGCAGTTGCCTGGTGTGAGACCATCGCAGAGGTCTCAAATGCTGGTCTCGTCTCTCTCCATTTCCGCTGTCAGGGCGGCGGTGGAAGTGGAAGAGATTAGGGTCTGCACCAACCGAACCTGCCGGAAACAAGGCTCTTTCCAAACCCTCGACACTCTCTCCGCTCTCGCTCCGCCTACGCTCTCTGTCAAGTCCTCCGGCTGCCTCGGCCGCTGCGGCGCCGGCCCCAATTTCGCCCTGCTTCCACAAGGCATCATCGTTGGCCACTGCGGCACCGCCGCTCGCGCCGCCGAGGTTATGGCTGCGTTGTGCTATCCACCAACCGGTGGAGATTGTCAGGCTACTCTGGAAGCGTTTGCGTTGCGTAAGAGAGCTGAGGCTGAAATCGACCAGGGTAATTATTCCAACGCTCAACTCTTGCTATCGCAGGTAAGGTTTGATCCACTTCAGAAAGTGTTTCTGTAAGTTTTTCAAGGGAATATGTTTGTGTTGCAGCTTAATTGGAAGTAATGGTGATGGATGATTCATGATTCATTGTTGACACCTTTACAGGCTCTTGATTTGAAACCATTTGGTGGCATCCACATTATTTACAGGTTCAGGTTTGTGAAGCTAACTATATCCGCAAGTCAATGTTGCCTTTTGTTCATATCTACACTGGTAGCAGTATGGTAAAAACAACTACTAAATGTGTAATTAGTTTTCTGTTTCTTACCCTGGGCTGCTCTTATCCTTCCACTCAGGGCTGTAGCAAGATTGGGAATGGGTGATTATGCTGGGGCTCTTGAAGATGCAAAAGAATCTTTGAGATTGGCTCCCAAGTACACCGAGGTGAGCTAACAGTCATTATAGATGACTACTACAATTAGATCACTTCATTTGCACTATTGACAGTGGTTTAATGCTCCCATGGATATGTGGTTAAGTCTCAAGAGTCATGACTGAGGCTTGCTATTGATGGTTGTTCCAGTCATTTTAAGTTGAGAACTGGGACATGTTTCCATGTCAAGATTCTACTCGAATCCCCTTGAATAGCTGTAATTTAATGAATTCACCTATAGTCAATCATCATTTCGCTTTAAGGGATTTTCCCAACTCAACAGTCAGCCACTGAACTTCAGATTGAGTTATAATCTTATATGGAATGGAGTGCAAAATTGAAAATTCTAGGAGTAATGAAGCAGGATAATTTACTTTTGGAATTGGTTGCCTGAAATTTTTCAAAGGATTTGATGCATGATGAGATCTTGCAATAGGGCATTTATGCCAACCTTAGTCAACTGAAGTAAGAGAGACATCAGATTCATATGGGGACAATTATAACCGTTTATGAAAACTGTCCCTAAAGTTGTGAATCATGTATGCTTTAGCAGTCTCCACATAATATTTGTATTGAAATGAAGGATGACATCCTTGTTCTGTAGAATGTTTATGGTAAGAGTACTTCAGTAGCAGCAACGAGGATAGAAGCTTTATCCATGATGCGAGACTGCATTTTGCTAGATTGCTCTATAACTGGATAAAGAGCTATTGTGCTAGTGAATTGGATTTCTAAGATTTTATAATTTTTCTTTGTAGCATGAAATTTTTTCTTTAGTATCTCTATCATCTATCTTTGTGATACATTCATTCTTCTCTTAGGCTTACATCTGCCAAGGTGATGCTTACCTGGCCATGGACCAGTATGATGCAGCCGAGGATTCATATGCAACATGTTTGCAGATAGATCCTACCATTCGTCGTTCCAAATCATTTAAGGTATTATATTGCTTAAATGGAAATTACTAGTTTTAAACAGCTGACCATAAGTCATGCCCCATGATGTGCATGTTGATGTTACAATAATCTGTAATGGAACATGATTAATACAACTATTTCGACTCATCACTGCTCATGATATATTTCATGTAAGTAGGAAAAACCCACAATGATGACAGTTTTATAATTTTATCTTATTATTCCTTCTGATGAAGGTTGCAAGAAGAATGATCTAGTGTAAAACTTAACCACTATGCTTTTTGCATGAATTTTTAATATTAACTAATTTACACAATTAATTGAGGCTATAAACTTCTTGCCACTAATAAGGTGCAAGATGATGATGAAACTGTTAGCTGACCAGTGACCAGCAAACTATTTGTTCAAGAAAAAGAGATCTTACTCTCAATGGTCTAAACCAGATTCACTTTTACTATTATACACGCTATGCTTAAGTTGAATAACCTACCTAGCCTAACCCGAGGTCTTTCCACTGCGGTATAACTGAAAACTAGTATTGTTTCTTTGTTTTTCCATGGCTTATTTAATTTGTTTTTGTATGCCATTATTTTAGAATCGAATTGCAAAGCTTCAAGAGAAGTTGGCTGATGTTACATGACAGCTGCAACTTGAATTGCATCAGTATCTTGTTCACTTGGGGAATGTGGTAAATCCTGGTGCCTTTTTCGTAATTTATTTTTGAGTTTCCTTGAAGGTCTATATTCCCTTGGCACCATTATACTTGAATTATAGCTGACTCCGCTTGCGTTGGTAACTGTTTGAATAATTGGCCGTTGTCGATTGCCTGAGCTGAGCAATTTCATAAACATGAAACGTCAGACAGTAACTAGTGCAACCTTTAAGGGGTTAAAAAAAGTACCATGTAAAGGTACAGCCGCTTTCTCGGAAATTGCCAAAATGGCAGACTTCCTAAAGATTGCTTCCACTGGCCTTGATCGAAAAAGGCATTAAAACAATAACTGATCTCTGAGTTTATCACCAATAGGCCATTTCCTTTACATGCATTGCATAACATTGGAGGAGGATAATTAGAAAAGTATGTACTCCTCAATGTCCAACATCATTTAAAATACTGTGTTTATTGAACAGTCAGATTCATCATTCATCTGCTTGTCTTTTATGTATTGCAGAAGCATTGGCCTGGTGATTCTGTATATCGTGTGCATATATATGATCTTCTCTTGTTATTTTTTCCTCTCTGTAAACCCGTCTTGGATGTCAGGAACATGAAAGCTTTTACCCTGCACCAAGTTGGTGGTATTCACACATTCAGGGTCCATTTGTGACTCTCAGAGCATCCATAGTGATTCCATACGGACCAAACCCATCTGCCGGAAGCAACTGTAAAGCCATAGTGAGGAGCAAGTATGATCATAAATTTATATTGTGTTTATTGAACAGTCAGATAATATGGAGCCATTTATCTTTTGCTTTTGGGCTGTACTGACTTGCACAGAAATGTGCTGAGTTTATGCAATAACATACATACTACTAGTATGTTCTATATGTAGGAAAAGATTTCCTGAAACCGGTACTCTTTCCACTTCCATATTGCTTGTGCTTTTTAACTTCTCAATAGGGGACAGAATCGGCCCTTAGGCCTCTAGTATTTTAAAAAAAGTTCCATCTTTCGGCGTTATAAGATAAATTATGAATAGTGATAAAGACTGGTGTTTTCTTTATTATTGCTCCATCCATGTCATAAAGTGATGCATATTTTCTTTGAGATATTTCAGGAAGGTTAATATGTTTCATTTTGTGGAAATTTCTTTGAGATATTAAGTAACCACGATCTTAAGTCCTCTAACTCTAAGCCATCACCAAAGAGTGCTCCATGTACTCCCTCAGGTGAGTGAAATTTTCCAACACCAGCGCCATATTACTCACATGCGTGTGTACTGGCACCAGTTTTTTTTTTGTTTTTCAACCCCTTCGATTGCTAAGCCACCATTGAAACAGTATAGCATGAACCTCTCATATCATGAACCCACCACCAACCTCCTGATCAAACCATCACAAGAGGCCCTTCCTTCAATAAGGTTCACCTTTGGCATGGGCCTTTCATCCACCAATGCTTCCTGATCTTCCAACTGTACTCAACCATATGTTTTCAACCAGCCACAGAGGCCACCCCTGATGGGCTACTTTACTCCTGTTATACTTTACTTGGTGTCCTTAATTTTTTTTTTCTAAATTTCATCACTCAATCAAAACGACGGTAATTTTGACGGAATGTTTCATTTTCCACTATTTTTTTAATGTCTATTTCCAAAGAAATGTATCGTTCTTTTAGGGATGAAAGAAGTTTTTTTTTTCCCTCTTATATATACCAACGTTCTACTATAACTTTAACTTAATATTCATGTAAACTCAAATATATCGATTAATACAGGATATAAGGAATATTATCTTTTAAGGATAGGAAGTAAGTAATATGGAACATCATATCAGAACCAAGTGGTACTAATAGAACAGAGAGCACTGAATTGCTGATCGTCTCCCAAATAACAGCGTGCAAGAATCAGCTGGAAAACTGGTAATTAGTTATTGACTTTCATTAAAACATCAATAATACTCACCATGTGCTCCTATTAGTTATTGTCTGTACTTAAAAGAAAAAATAATACTTCATCAGTCTCATAATATTAGTGAGTATTACTTACTACATTCGACTTGGTTTTACTCAGGCAAACTTGTCGTGAAGCTCTAACCACTTCAGATTGGCCCTCCAGTTGAGAAAAATAAAATAAAATATTTACCTTAGCTTGGACTGGAGGTTACAAAGAAGAATACAGTTCAAAAACTCACAATAATAGAGGTCTCTTCTGTTCTGTATTAACTAAAGCTGTGTTTGAGAATAATTATTTTAAGTAGTTGTAGTGTTTTTGATAATTTTTTTACCGTCATGATCAAAGAGCTACAACTAATCTTAAGAAACTACTGGTATATTACTTTTAAAAACGCAAAAATTATTTTTAAAAAGTTATTGTCAAACACACCTTATTATGCAGCATTAACCAGGTGGTTTAGGAATCGTTGGTGAGATTCCAGACGCTGCAACTTGAATTTTCTTATGAACGCTTCCGCTTGCCGGTTCAGCTCCTCCTGGCCCATCGACTTCTCCCTCCTTGTCGCCCTCTCCTTGAACGTTGCTGACTTGTTCAGCTCCCGCCGCGCCCACTTCCCGGGATCATCATCATCATCATCATCAACCTTAACCACCACCCGTGGTGGCGTGTCCCAAGTCTCGCTCTTCTTCAGCTGACGCCTCTCCCCCTTCGCCTCCGCCTCCATGATCTTCACCCACGTCTCCTCCAAACTCGCCTCTTCTTCTTCTTCTTCTTCTTCTTCACTCCTCTCCTCCTCCGCGGGTTGTTCTACTTCTTTCTCCATCTCACCACCTGTTTCCTCCACCGGATGCTGATCTTTCACTGTTTCTGTTCCGTCCGTTGTCTCTTTCTCCGTCCGAAACCCCTCCTCCCCGGTTGTTTTGGGAAGTGGGAGATGGTTCTGGGCAACTATAAGGATGATGATGAAGTTGAGAATGATGTAGATGTAAGGAGGAGACAGCCAGGTTCTGATACAACCGGCAATGGCGGGAACAGAAGAGACCGCAGAAGCAACCGTGCTGCTTGCGTACGGGATTACGGCTACTCTCAACAAAACAATAGTAGACAGAATACCTACACACAAGAACACCATCTTCACTGTCTCCGCCATCCCCACACTCATCTAACAAACTTCAATTCAAATTTTGAGTTTAAAAAGGCTGTGTATGTTTTTGGATGATCACTAGATTAGATGGAGGTTGAAGAAGAATCATGGTTTTGAAATCATGGTGGCCGAGTAAGTTCGGGAGAGAGAGAGAGAGAGAGGACAATCCACTAAGAGGCAAGAGGAGCCGCGCTATAAGGGGCATGCATTTGTAGTTGTAGGCTCTACTTGTATGATTAATCACACAATAAACAAAAGGAGGACTGTGTTATGGATACAGTCTGTGTCCTGTGGAATTTGGAACCATTAACACAATCACTTGACATTCTTCCTATTGAAAATTGAACAAAATTTTACTCCTATCTTAGATGGAGGGAAGTTTTGATTCTTGTATATGTGATGTGTTATTATTAATTCGTACTATCACTATTAATTATGGGACTGTCACTATTTATGAGGATATGTCAATCCGTAATTAATAAAGACGTCATCAACCAATAACAACATGTTACGTATACGTATGCAACAATAATGACTTTCCTCTGGTAGGAGCAAAAAAAATTCCTTGAAAATTTGTTAGCTTGACAAGTTACGTTTCAGAAAAGCCATCTACATGTAATTTTTGGTGTGTTTGACAACAGTTTTTTAAAGTAATGTTTGTGTTACTTGTATATGTTTGTATATGTTTGTGTTACTTGAAACAACTATCATCAAACAAAACTTTTAACGATTAGTTGTAACAGTTTAATATCCATCAAACATTTATTCAAAACATTACAACTAATTGAAACAAGTAGATATTTACAAACAAACCAACATTTCTCATTCTCCAATTGTGACGGACCGTCACATGATCTTTCCCCTAAATAAAGTTTTTTTTTTTCTTTTAACATAAACAACTCCTATAAGAAACTAGCAAGAACTTTCCTGTCTTGTGTCGTTTTAGAAGCATAAAAAATAAATTTAGTGTTGTGTTGTGTAATGATTGCAAGCGCGAAGTATGGGAGTGGTACTTGTATATGTTTAACTGGTAGTGGCTAATAGGGTGTCCGGCTGAGGGCCAACCCTAGGCACCGGTGGGTGGCTCCTAAATGGACAAGACTAACCTACTCCAATATAAAACAATCATGTCACACTGAATAGGGAAAATGTGCAAGTGGGTATCTAATATTTACTCATTGTTTCGTTTTAGTCACAACCTATTGATAGGTTGTTCCAAATCAACCTCGATTTTTAAGAGGTTTTTTTATTTTGAGCAAAACAGCTTATTATTACTTTAAAAAAAATAATACAAATTAAAATAAACAGTAGCGAATAAGACAAAAAACCTAGAGGAAAACATGACAAGTAAAACAGACATTGACGGATAACTAAAACAAGACTCAAAAACACTATGAAAGATATTAGAAATACAACTAACAAGACACAACATATAGACACTTCACCGACCAACGCAACGATCCCCCCAAAAAATCATCATAGGGCTCGATAACAACATAAGATATCATGGTGAAGTAATATACATCCGCGATCTTTACCAAGACACACAAAATAAGCTCCAACTAAGCTAAATGTTGTCTCACCATGACGATGCTAAAAGAGGAAAACATGTGCAACTATAAAAAACATGCCAACATACCGAAACTAAAGCTAACCTTCCAGAGACCAAAACACTGAAAAGCAAAGATAGAAAACCTAAATGCGATAATAAATCGGGTCAAAAAATTACAGGAAAGAGCAAGCCATGATGGGCCAAAATATGGCTCACTCCAAGGCCGAAGACTCATGAAGCCAGACACGACGAGCCTCCGCTCCGTCTTGCTAGTAATTGTAGAGCAACTGTTACAGTCACCACCGGAAAAATGATGAAAATTTGAGAAAATTGTTAAGGGGGAAAATTCGTAATTACTTGGATTTTATTTTTCAAGCGTGCGGAGCATATTTTCTGATGTTTTCCATGTCCCGGAAAATGAGTTGAGGTTTATCTCCGAATTATTCCCCATCAGGAGATTAAAATATGAGTACCAGATCATTTTACCAAAAATGACATCGGAAGGGTAAATTGATAATTTCAGAGAAATGGATATATTTTCGACAATTCTTATGACCCGAGAATTTATTTAAAACCCGTTTCGGTCGAATCGTTAAGATTAATGATTTTTTGGATATTTATAGGGCTTTAAGTGAACTTAAATGAGTGTGTAGTTTATTAATAGGTAGTTTAGTAATTAATTAATTTAAAAAAAAAGTATTAAAAACGAAAAAAAGGAAACGGGATCAGTCGGTTAATTGAGAAAGAAAGAAAAAGAAAAAAAGTTCACCGAATCAGATCTGGATTCGATCTTCGTTCTTCGTCTTCGTCCTCTGCTCACGATTCGACGACGGAGGCGGAGTTCGATCAACGGCGAAGGGGCGATGCCGGTGTGCGACGCGACGGCGCGGCGAAGGGCGGCTGGTGACGCCTCGCCGGTGGGCAGCGCGAAGGAGCCGCGCGCGATGTATCTGGGCGATCGTCTTCTTCACGGCGAGCTCGAGCGGCGACCGCCGGCCTGGGGGCGACGATGGACGCCGGCAACGAGGCAAAGGGCCACCGGAGCTGGATGGTGAGCAGGACAGACGCGCCGGTGATCCGATTTTGCGGATCTGGCGCGATGGCGGAAGAGCAGCGCCGGGCGAGTGCGGCCGCCGGCGAGGGGAGGCGACCGTCGACGGAGCGCGGCGGCGGCTGGAGGGTCTCCGGTGACAGGCTGGTGGACCGGAACTGTTGTTGGACGGACAGAGGGAGTTCACCGATGGCGGCGCGTGCGGCCACCCTCCGCCGTTTTTGACGACGGTGGTGTGTGCAGCGGCGACCGCGATGCGTGGCCCATCTCCGGTGAGCTCTCCGGTGATCGTTGGGTTAGAAATCGTCATTTATCAATTATCTAAATTTCTTCAATTATTGCACTGCCTAATAAATTGAAGATCTGTTGAAATTTTTTCCGATTATTTATGATTGCAAAATTTGGGGATTTTGCATTTGTATTATTATTTTTTAAAACAATAAATTGTGAAAATTTTTGTTTGTTAATCGATTAATGAAATTGTACGTTATTGGATTAGTTGTTAATTTGTTCATTAAATGGAGATTTAATCATGAAATTATTGTTGGAAGTTCAGAAAATTTATTTGGGTGGAAAATGGACGGAATCTGAAAATTTAAGGATTTGTTGGTAATTTTCGTGATTAATAATAAAATGTGGAAAAAGTGAGCAAAATTAGTGTTTTGTCACTTTCTGAAATTCTGGTATCAATCTGTGCATTCTGAAAAAAATCTGGATATTCTGTTATCTTTTCGTTTCAGGGGTTGTATGGAAATACAATCGAAATGTTGCCGGATTTTCGGCAGCATTGTAGATTCTTCGGTTCGGCAAAGTACAGAAATTATGCGGTTTATAATGTAAGCAATTTGTTAAGTTGTCACTTTATGTAATTTTAGGTTAATTTTCAAAGGTTAAGAAAAGTTGAGGATTTTGTGTATAATTACCGGCAAAGAAGTTAAAGTTGAGTTTCTTTAAGTTTAAGAGTAAATTTGGAATCATTTAAATGAAAATTTATCACTTTATGTAATTTGGATTAAAAATGCACTTTCTGTTAAAGTATGAGAACATTGTATGTAATTAATCATAAATGATGATTAACATTACTTACGTGATAATCTGATAAAATCTATAAGTTGGTTAACCACTAAATCTGCAGTTTGATCAAGTTGATCAACTATTATAATTTTTTGTCAAAGGTTTGACTTTGTTGTTGTGTAAGGTAGAATTGAAGAAGTTCTAAACCTTACATTTGTCTGTTTATTTTAGAGTCAAGTTCTGGTAACGGGAAGGATTCACTGTCCGGGATCTACCGTTTTTTTGTCGCCCGTCAGGTAA
>JBBYHH010047741.1:0-15997 GCA_038382905.1 Daphne laureola
TCAGCATGCTAAAAGTTATAGACATGATAAATAAAAGAGATAAGGAGAAGAAATAACCTTTAATGAAGAAATCTTGGAAGGGTTTCCAAGAGCACCATTAAAAGGAACTCCAAACCCTTGTATTGATGAAGAAAGTGACAAGGGCTGCACAGATCCCAAAATCTTGATGCTCCTGTCCTAAAACTTACCATAAAAGGTCTATTTATAGTGACATAACATCCTAAAATACACCTAGACATGTTGGGCACCCAAAAAGGGTCATTAAGGGTATATTTATCCTAAAAATATGAGCTGGATCAAGAGGAATTATGGTCGAAGCCACCTCAACCATTGGACGTCACGCAAGGAGGGTGCGCGCCGTTTAGATTGCTCGGTGCGACCCTTGCTCTTCAAAAGCTTGGATCTAGTAGTACGTGGGTAGAGGGCGCACTGGCTTGTGATGACCAGCGTGACGTGCCATTCTGATTCTAAATCCACCTCTTACTCCACACTTCTCTCATTTGACTTGAAATCCTCCTCATTTGACCCGAGACTTCTTGACTTGATATTCTAACTTGTAAATTAAGTCTCAAGCCTCCAAATGCACCATTTTAGCTTCATTTTACCTGGCATCTTGCATCTACAAAATAATGGAAGATAACAAGTATAATGAACTAATAATCTAATTTATGCACAAGAAGATGTTTGAATTGTATGAAAATTCCACATAAAAGTATGCGTGTTTTGACACACAACATGAGTATTAGCCTAGAAGGGGCAGCTCTTGCTCAGCTATTTCTAAGAATAAAAAAATTTAGGCCTTTCCTGGTAGGTCCTGATCCTTCTCTTCTTCCTATGAGTTCTCTATCATGGCTTCACTAACTTGAGCCTTGGAGAAGATGGAAACCTTGCCATTTACATTAGATATGACCACAATCACAGTTATTCCTCTTCCTCTTCCAATCTCTAGATTGGTGTAGAACTCCTCAACTAGATGAGGGTATCCAGACATCCCCATTTCTAAGAACTCAGAAAGTCTGAATTTCTCTAACCAATCTACCAGATCTATGAGTCCTAATATCAGCAGCTCTTTTTTATCAACGTGTTGATAGAGACCTTCAAAGTGAGAGGGATCATAAGTTACCTCTTTCTTGGTCACAGGCCCTGAGGACTTTGATTTGAGAGCTTTTGAGGGTTTCGCAAAGGCCTTAGGAGGACTTCCAAGCTTGAGCTTGGGGACTGGAGGTGTATGGACCTTCATTTTCTTCATGTCCTTCAGTTCTTCTTCTAAAGCCTTCTTCTTGTCTTTGTCTGCAGCAGTGTACATTTCCTTCTTCTTTTGTGTAGGTTTCTTCTTTGAAACAACTTTCTCCTTCTCGGCTTGTTTCCTTCTACTTGTTGAGACTGACCTTTGTCACTACTTCCTCCTCTTCCTCAGTGGTGTTAGTAGAGGGAGGAGAATCTATCAGATTCTTCTTCTTCTTTTTCTCCTTAGAGATAAGGGTCTCTTTTTCCTTGTCACTCATAGCTTGAAGAGAAGAGGCTAGGAGGTCCATAAAACCAGTTTGAACATAAATGGAGGGAGTTGAGACTACCTGAGATTTACTTCTCTTCCTTGAGAAAGAAATGATGGCTTTTTCAGGAGGTGAGGCAAAGGATAGTTCCATAATTTTGTATGTTGTTAGTGAGGTGAAATCTCTTGGAGGAGAAGATTGCTCTACTTGATCCTTGTCAGATGCACCTGTGATCTCCTAGATCTCAGTTTGTTCACCTTGAAGCATGGTTGTCTCTTCTGTAGGGATGATCTCTTCTACTAGATCAGTCTAATCAATGTGTTGATCAGTGGATGTATCAACATGTTGATCCACCTGGCTCTCTACAGCAGCTTCTTCTTATTGAGTCTCTTGCTGAGGCTGTGGCCTAGGAGCAGTGAGAAGAAGAGTAGGAGGATATGGAGGATGCACCAACATTGGTGCTACCACTTCTGGAGTAGGTTCTCTTTTAGATAGTGTAGAGAGCACTTGGTTGAGGATCTCACTTGGATCATCCATTTAGATAGCTTTAGAGGTTGAGAATGAGGTGAAACGATCTAAGAAGGGTTTCTGCCTTGATAGAATGGCTCTTTGAATGAGATTATATAGAGGCTAAGAGACAAATGAGTGGATTCTTTAGTTTGACAAAGGAAAGTATATCAACGTGATTGCTTTCAAGGTAGAAGGAGATTGGGATGACTTAGTGAGGTGTAAAACTTCCTTCTCGAACATGATATCCTTTTACAGCTTAAGGGTGAAGGAATTTCTACCATTTTGGATAGTTTTCTTCAATGGTAAGAAATTTCCAACGGTAAAAATTCTATCTGTTGAGTTTGTTATCAATGTGTTATTAACCCTTCAACTCTCTAACCTTTTAACCTTTTAACCTTGGTTTAATCCCTTAATTCCCTTAACGTCTAGTATAATCTTAGCATACTAATTAATCTGGAGAAATCAAATTGTATAATTATGAAATTAATTTCCATAATACACAATTCTAATATCCAGTCATGCAATACACACAAGTTTACTTACCTTGGGGGTTTTACTTGCTAAGCAAGCCTTTACTGCAAACTTTACGATTCCCCAGAGTCTAATTCTTCATGATAAACATGAGAATTCAACTCGCTATGCTTTGCTGACTTGAAATCACCATGTGCTTGAATGAACAACTTCTGATATTCTTCCATCAATGCATTAATAGCCATTATATGTTCATGTATTATACATGCAACACAAAGATTTACCTTTCTCTGTCTTATGGTTAGTAGCATAGTATCTTAAAACATAAAATTACTACTACTAAGAAAGAAAGAAGGTAAGTTGTTACTTGTGAAAGGAATAACTAATGACTCAGATCCTGCTTGAGTCTTCTTCTCCCTTCACTGTCACCTTCTACTTGAAAAGCAGTTAACTTTCCTTAGGAACCCAATTCTTAGGTCCTCCTCTGTCAGGGATCTTCTTAATCACCCAGACTTGTAGAACTCCTTTTACAATTCTCTTATTCCTAAACAAACAGTCTGTTGATGAATGACCCTTCCTATGACAAACTTGGCAAGTGACATAAGTGACTTTTGAAAACTTGTTTTTCAAAAATACTTGTTTTCTCTATTTGGTAACCAAGACCTGCTTTGTCAAAAACAACTCTTTTATTTCCTTGTAAGAGATCTAAGTTTTGGTCACTACTAGCAAGTTTTTTTCAAATGAGTTCAAAGCTTCTCATTTTTAACCTTTAAACTTTCCACCTCTTTTAGAAGGTTATTCTTTTCAAATTTTAGTCTAGATACTAAGGACTCATACTCTTGACAGATTTGAGTAAGTTGAGTTACCTTATCTTCATGGTTATTAACGCGTTGATAGTAGTTATTTGTGCTTGATAAACTTAAGGCTGAGCAAATGGATTCCTCATTATCTTTCTTGCCTATGAAGTAGATGGTCGCTTCATTTTCCTCATCTGATGATGATTCATCTAATGAACCATAACTGCTACTCCAGACACCCATCATCTTGTGTCTTGTCTTCTTCTTGTAAGGTTTGTTGTCTTTTTTCTTGTTCTTCTCTTCATGTTGAGGACAATTAGGAGCTATATGTCCTCTTTCATTGTATTTGTAGCATATTGGAATCTTTGAAGAATTCCTTCCATCTTTCTTTCTTTTATCACCATTTCTGCTCTCTGTTCTGAAGTATTTTCTGAATTTCCTTGCAATGAGAGAAGCTTCTTCTTCACTATCCTCTATGTCTGATTGAGGATGTTCTTAAACCTTCAGGGCTATATTCTTACCCTTGTTAAGGATTCTTTATTCCTCTTTTTCTTTCATCTCATAGGTGAGAAATTTTATAAACAACTAATCTACAGTGAGTGTTCCCATTCTTCCACATTCATTGATTGCTTCCATAATGGTCTTCCATCTAGGAGGTAGACTCTAGAGGATCTTTCTGACTAGCTCTTCATTGGTGTAAGATTTTCCCAGCTGTTTGAGAGGTGTAAGTATTTCATTGAACCTCTTGAACATGTGTTTAATGCTCTCATTGGGCTTCATTGTGAATAGCTCATATGCTCTCACCAGCATACATTTCTTAATGACCTTAACTTGAGCAGTTCCTTCATATGTGACTAATAGCTTATTCCATATTTCATGAGCACTGTCAAATAAAGATATAAGGTTGTACCGATCAGGAGTCATTGCACAGTATAAAATGTTAATAGCTTTGAAGTTGAGTTTGCAGATCTGATCATGTTCTCTGGCATATTTAGTGAACTCTTTAGAAACATCAATTCCTTCAGCATTCTTCTTTGTGGGAATCTGATTTCCTATGCTGATGCATCTCCAGATAGAAAAGTCAATGGATTGGATGTGAATCCTAATCGTGTTCTTCCACCAGTTGAAATTTGTTACATTAAAGAGTGGAGGATTGGTTGTGCTCTGTCCTTTATACATATATGTGCAGGCCATCTAATCTTGTCTTTAAACTGTGAGGTTCTTGAAAAGAAACCTGCTCTAATACCAATTGAAGACCCAGATATGGACAAGAGGGGGTGAATTGGCTTTAAAACAAATTTAAAACATTTTGGCTTTGTAACCAAATCCCTCACATCAACATGTTGTTAGATCATAGTTGAATATACCTACAGCAGCAATGTATCAACGCGTTGATGGTTAGCATAGATAAGAGTTGTAAGGAATAGTGAAGGACACAGAGATTTATAGAGCTTCAGTCAACTTGACCTACGTTCTCTCCTCAAGCCACACTTGAGAGTTACTCAACTAGAACTGAGACCTGACAGATAGGGCTTATACAGAGATTGCCTGACACATAGGACTTTACACTTAATGCCTGACCAATAGGACTTTACCAATTGCCTCACTAATAGAACTTTAGAAATTACCTGACTAACAGGACTTTATCAATGGCTACCCGACACACAGGACTTTACACCAAGGTTTCCTGATAAACAAGACTTAGAATTATGACAGTAGACTGTGATCAACGCATTGATAGAACACACTATCAACCTTCCTCTTCCTTGGGAAGTTTCAATTGCTCAGTGATGTCAAACTTGTCTAACAACACCAATTAGTGAATTTGATCTCTATAAGCACAGGAGAGTAAGCCTTTTAAAATAATGGAGATAGATCAGAAGGCTTCTCTGTAAGATAACTCTCTAAAGTAGGCAAAGCTGATGTTGATGATCTTCTGGTTGCTTGCAGCTTTGTGAATGAATGCTCGAGAGTGTCTTTGATCTTTTTTAGTGAGTAGAAGATGAAGAGTATTCACAGAATGATCAGAATGTACAATCTGAGATGTCTCTTCTTCTCTTCTTTCTTCTTATTTTATAGGCTCTAGAATGCTTGTAGATGGGTACGAGCGTCTTCTAATCTTCATATAGCCATTGCATATGAAATCTTTCATTTTTGTGCTTTGTGAATGTTGGCTACTTGATTTCTACCCGTTGCAAATCTTTGCAGTATTCTCTCATCTTCCATCAACACATTGATGAAGACTGGCTTCAACAACTTGATGGATTTTCTTCATCAATCTTGATTCTTTATGAGAGTTTCAAACTTGCATTTCTTCTCTCATTATTATACCTTAGTAGTGGAGAGGATGGCTTTATATTTAAATGCTTCATGGCTTGTGAAACTTGAAGCTTGCATTTTAAGCATCTGGCCATCAACGCGTTGATGTTGACTGCATCACACGCTTTTCTGATTTTATTCCTTATCTAATATTGTGTCTTTGTAATCTGATTTCTCCATGATATGATGGAGTAATCATCTAAAAGTTTTCATCTTCTTCATCTCCAGCATATATTCTTTGATTTCCTATGAATGTGGCTAAGAAACAAGTCCACATTAATCAAGAATTTGGATTGAAAGATGTATATACCGTAATATTCAACATGAACCATATAACACATGATTTCTTGGAGTACTTTTGAATATTTTGCATTTTAATCCCAACATTTTTATCTTTCAAACTAAGAACTAGTAATCTTAGTCAAGACTAAACTTATCAAAACTTTACAAAATGGTCCTCAAAATTTTGGAATCATCAAAATGAGTGGTTGGAGGCAACAAAGTCAACAGTCCCCACCAACCGGCCGCCACTAAATGGTAATGCATGAGCACATGATTGCACAAGAATTGTTATCTCACAGAAGTTAAGCCCAAAACAAATGACAACCGGGAACAGAGGAAGGAGAACTAGAGGCAAACTCCCAAGAGTTTGATAGGATGGGGAAGTGGACCAAGGAGGGGCTTCAGGAAGCCTATGTCACTAACTCCCCTCAACACTTCTTGAACTAACGCCTGGCAGCACTCAAGAAGGAAGGAAATGTCAGTTGGCAGAGGATAATTCTCGAAGGTTCCAAATGCAATGACTCAAAGTACTCCCAATTCCATTGGTAGAATGGACATGACACAAAACAGTGTTATCAACTGAAGAGATATATTAAACAACGAATCAAGAAAGATTCACTCAGGCAATATTTAAAAATGCCCTCAGGCGAAGGGGAGAAGCATTCTTGAGGTAAAGAAAAGAGGGAAGAAGATGGCTATAACTCAGACAAAATGGAGAAAGGAAGTCCCCAGGCCAAGCTACAAGAGTCATCAACACCATCACCATGACCTTGGGATCCAATGCAAGAAAGAGGAAACTAAGAGAGATCGCCTCCCTGAACTATCAACGATCCTAATCTAAGATCAAGAGAGGTGATGGCACTAAAGTAAGATTCCCTCACTTTGACCCTTTGATCACCACAACAAGGATCAAGACTATAGATGTCAAAAGAGTCCTTTATGATGACAGCTCAAATGTAGATGTTTTGTTCATCGAAGTGTACAGAGGACTAAAGTTAAAGTCAAGCAAGTTGATTCCTGTCAAGACCGCCACCTATGGGGCAGGCCCGAACAAACTACCAGTCCTCAGGTGCATCGAACTCCCGACCATGTTGCCGGTTATTGGCCCTAAACAAAAAGTGAGGTACACCACCCTGATGGTCAAGTGGCTACTCATCGATGTGCCCTCGGCTTACAACGCCATTATGAAGATAGAGACTCAAGGGGCCTCCATATGAGAAGTGATGTCAAGTACTTGGCAGTCACTTTCGAGACCGAAGAAGGTGATGCCTCTATCTACATTAACCAAAGGGAGGCAAGAGATGTCATGGAAATTTCCCAGAAAGGCCCGAAGATAGAAACCCTGAAGGAAGAAAAAGATAAAGCACTAGAGACTGAGGAGGTCATGTTAACAGAGGATTGATCCACCAGAATAGAAAAGAATTTTCTCGAGGGGAGCAAATCCAAACTTGTAAATCTCCTTCAATCAAATAAAGATCTGTTCAGATACTCTCCAAGTGATATGTTGGGAATTGACCCCAGCGTAATTCAACATTGTTGACTTTGTTGTCTTCAACCACTTTGTTTTGATGATTCCAAAACCTTGAGGACCATTTTGAAAAGTTTTGATAAACTTAATGCCTTCACCAAGATTATTATTTCTTGGTTGATTAGATCAAAAATATTGGGATTAAAATACAAAGTATGTGAAAATGCAAGAACACTTTACATATTTCGGTAATTGAGCATTTAGATCCATTTTATTGATTAATATGGACTTGTTTCGTAGCCACATTCATAGATAAATCAAAGAATACATGCTATAAATCAATCCCATGGAAGTAACAGTCATATTCTTCATCAGATTAAGGAAATCCATGATTGACAAGATACAATCGGCTGATATAAGGAAAGAAATCAAAGAACGCTTGATGCAGCAGGCATCAATGTGTTGATGAGTAGAAAGCTCAAAACACAAGCTTCATGATTCACAATCTTTGAAGCAATCATTCAAGAAGACAATTACACCACTACTAAGATACATCTATGAGAGGAAGATAACAAGTTTGAAGCTCTCAAAGAAGCCAAAGATCAAAGAAGAAAATCCATAAAGTTGTTAAAGCTAGTCTTCATCAAAACGCGTTGATGGAAGATGGCAAAAATATGTGAAGATCTGCAACGGCTAGAAATCAATTAGCCAACGGTCATAAACCTCCAAAAAGGAAACTATTCATGCAAAATGGCTATGAAATGATTCCAGACGCTCCTACCCAATTATGCATAACTTGGAGCCTATAAAAGCTGAAGAAGAAGGAAAAGATAAAGAACAGAATATTGAGATCATATCATATGCATTTGTATATTCTTCATCATCCTCATCAGTCTCATAGATCAAAGAAACTCTCGATCTATCATTCACAAAGCTGCAATCCTCCTGAACATAATCTGCAACAAGCTTTAACTACACCAGAGAGTTCATCATTAGAGAAGCCTTCTATTATCTACATCCCTATTTGTATAAGGCTATCTCTCTAGAGCATACATTAATAAACTTCATTAGTTGGTGGTGATAGACCATCTTTTAATCAATGATTAAGTGAAACTTCCCAAGAAAGAGGAAGGTTGATAGGATACTTCATCAACGTGTTGATCACAGTATTGTTGTCTATATTCTAAGTCATGTTAGTTGATGAGTGTACAAACACTCACATATTTTCAGGGTGTTTAAGATACAATTCTCCTCATTTATGGTTGATTTATCATGAATTAGATGTATTTTACTTATAATTATCCAAATATTACAGGATGCACACTTTGAGGTGAAAATGGAGTAAAAGAACGCTAATTGAAGGTTCAGGATGAAGATTATGAACAAGCGGAGCACGAGAGTTCATCCTGAACTATATTAAAGAGTTGAAGTCCAAGAAGATTATCTTCCGGCCCAAATTGCACAATACATGAAGATGGAAGGCTAAACGTGGAGCAAAGTGGCGTCACTTTAAGGCGTACCTTACCTGCGCCTACACCTATGCCAACCCAAGAAGTGGCGCCACCCTTGGTAGACTCTCCATGCACCTCAGCCTGATACCGGCGGCCTTCACCAGCACCTCAAGGGTGCAATTTCCTTGCACCTCAGCCAGGACAGGCGCCCTCTACCAGCGCCTCCGTGGCACACCTTCTTTGTGCCTCATCCAGGGTGACGCCCTCCACCAGAGCCTCTAAGGTGCATGCTAATGGCGCCTCACACAAACCGTGCACATTTCAAGTGGCGCCATTTCAAGGCGCAGTGAATGGCGCCTCACAACTCCGCCGAAAATCTTCTCTCTCCTGGAGGTTAAACATTCTTATCTAAAAATTAGGGGTGCATGAAGACCTATTTACCCTTGATTATTTACTCTTCCATGACCAAACTGTTTAAGGTCATTTTAGACATTAGGAAAGTCCTATAAATAGTTTTAGGGGCTGATTGCTAAGAGACACATTGGGATCTATGAATTTTGGGAGCATTTTTTGGAGCTAAAGCTTTAATTGATTAATCTCTAACCTCTCTTTACTTATGTTTTCTTACATGTTAATTCATATAATTAGCATGTTAATTAGTGATTAGTAACTTATTATCTTCTAGGGTTTAGCTTCCCTAGGGGATTATTTATGCCTAATATGCTTGTTTAAATTAGATATTGAATCTCTAAGCTAGTCTCATCACTTATCATGTTTTTAGAATTGCTAGCCCTACAATTACATACAATCTGGAAATCTGCTAGAACATCCGAGAGGATTTCCCATAGGTAGACGTAGGAGAATTATTTGGCGAGTCTCGTAGGAGTTCGAGAGAACCTTACCTAATTCGTTAGTAGCTATTGCTTGTTTGTTAATGCCTCAGGGAAGTCATTCCTAAAGCACAAGAGTGTCTAGTTGCAGGTTACCTGGTGAGAGGGTGGACGGTTGTCTGAGAGGAAACCGGACCGACTTCCGTGCTTACATCTGATTATGGCATGTTAAGCATAGATAATCCCCGGAATTAGGCTAAGCTACCTTCGAAGAGATTTCATCAACTGATAAACCCCCGTTTTCAAACCTTTCTCTGATTCCTGCAATTAACTTGAATTACTTGAATTGCTTAACACAACCATACCTTCATCATATCGGTAGGTAGTTTTACACGGACTTTTCTCATATCCATAGGAAATTCACTAGAACTGATAATTTCACACACACTCTCTCTTGGGTTTGACCCTCACCAAATTGAACCTCTATACTAGGATAGATAGATCACGTGCTTTAGTGAGGAGATATAAATAGTTAAATTTGGTTGTGATCAGCAAGGGAGGGAAAACACCCTTGATCATCAACTAAGTTATCTAGATGAGATGTAAAAATGCGATGACATCAGTGAGTAGTCAGCGGATAGAACATTCTAGCTTCCAACCTTACCGAAATTCAATTTTAAAACCAAAATTCATTCATAGCAAGCCAAGATTTCAATTTCTTGATTGATGAAAATCTATTTTCTATTGTGAACCTCATTTCTAGGGCTCACAACTCCCAAGATCTTTTACAAAACTACTTGAAAGGTTTGCAAAAAAAAACACTTAATTAAGTAAAACCACTTTTAAAAGAGTAGTTTGTAGAGTTTAATAAATATCTGGATACAAACTATAATGTTCAAAGTGTGGTCGCTTATGAAGAAAGAAAAGTTAATAGAAAATACAAGTAAAACTAAATACAAGCTAATAGTGTCTAAGTCTCTTGATGTCTTCCTTTGCTGGAGTTTAAAGTGGTAAAATTTTGTACATGTGATAGTGATAAGTTCGGTGCAATGTACACTATGTAATGATACTGATGATATTCACTTTATAAGCACACAATCACTCAAATTATATTTATAAACTTTACTTTGCACTATCTAATCAACCGTAGTATAGTGAGCACAAAGTGTGGGTCAAACCCAAGAAAGAAGAATTCTAATCTAATCTAGTGTAATATGACTAATCTACCTAAAGATATGGAATAAGATGTGTATGAAGATGATGGAATCAAGTGTGAACAATAGCAAACATGATGAGATGAAAATATCAGTAGCTTGTCTGTCAAGTCACGAAAGGGTAAAAACATAAATAGACTAAAAACACAGGAAAATCAAGTTCTAAAAGCTCTCATAGGACATCATTAACCTATTAGTAGGTTCATCATGTTTAGCATGCAATAACTAGATGTAAAATTTATTAATCAGACTGGTTTCCTCTCGGAACACCGTCTTACCTCTCAACTAGAGTTTTGACTGGGCACTCTGGTGCTCCAACAACAAACTCCTTGAGGATTACAACACAAGTCTTAACTACTACTAGAATTCTTATGGTTCTCTCGAACTCCTAAGTCATCTACCAATCGATTTCCCTAGGTCTACTTCAAGAGAAGCTCTCTCGAGCATTCAATCAAAGACTAAAAGATATTTCAATGTAGTGCTAGCATTCTACATACATATTAGGATGAGAGAAGTCCAGGAAATCAATATCTAATCACACAAAACATGTTAAACATGGATTATCCCCAAGGCAAGAAAAACCTTAGGAGATCACATAAATCTAGTCATGACTAGACATGTTAATCATGGAAATCAGCATGATCATATAGAAAAACATGATAAGAAAGGAAGAGTAAGGGATAAGAAACAACTCTAGAAGGTTGATCATGAAGTAATCAAGGATCCCTCCTAGATAGTGCTCCAAATCTACCAAAGCTCCACACTTCTAAAACAATTATAGCTCATTGCTAATCTGATTAAAACTTACCCTAAATGGCTATATATACCACTACCTAATGTGTTACCATCACCAATTAAATTAGGTAAGCTATAGTATTGAGTTAATTAATTAAAGAGTAATTTGAGGAAATTTGGATTATTGGTGGAGGTTTTGGGACATGTAAGACATGTCATTAGGTTTCCATTTAGTACTTTATGTGGTGGTATGTTGGTTCTTTAAATTATCCGGGTAGATTTAGATTTGTAGAATTAAAATTTGGACTTCATTGCAAGGTTAAGAAGTTTAGGGGCTTAAGCTTATTTGGGTAAGATTGAATCTATTAGAAAAGTTTAGGATTAATTTTAAAGAATGAAGTAAATTACAAAGAAAAAAGAGAGAGAAGACAAAATAGTGTAAAGTAAAATAATTATATAAATACAATTGTACCTAATAATGTACTATGTCGGTATTTAAGTAAAATTAACAAAGAAAACGGTCACATTAACTGTTTTTTTTACGGAAGGACCAAAACATGGAAAAACAAAACTCAAGTTTAGGATTAAAATAGGAAAAATTCTTAAAAGGAGATCAAAATAGGACACGTGTTAAAGTTAAGGGACTAAAAATGGACTTTACTCAATAATAATAAGATTTCTTGTGAAAAAAGTACTTCATTACTGGAAATAAAAATTACAGAGATTCTTATATAAAACAACTTTCAAAAATACCTACTCACAAGTGTTTTAGAACTAAATATATAACAAAAAAATATAGTTGTTACAGTCACCCCCCGATGAATAGTGATTTTTAGGAAAGAATTGCCCACCGGGCAAATTCTGTAATTATCGAGACTCGATTTTAACGTGCAGAAACACATTTTCTAATGATTCTTATACTCTGGGAATTAATTTGAGGTCCATTCTATAGGATTTCACATTTTTATAAGGTTCCATGAATCCCGGGCCATTTTACCAAAAATTGACCTTGGAAGGTAAAATAGTCGTTTTAGAGAAACTGACATATTTTCTCACAATTCTCATGCTCCGAGAATAAATTTGAGCTTATTTCAATGGTATTTAACACTTTTAAGATGGTACGTGAGTCCCGGGCGATTTTCAAAAAAATCAGTTTTCGGGGGTAAAATGGTCATTTTGGAAAATTGGACAAAAATAACCCCTAGTTAGGGTTAAGTGTTGCTGCCGGTTTTGGAGGGAGTTTTGGGAGGTATGGGTTGTGGTAGTTGAGAAATAGGTATTAAATAAGGTTTAGGTGTGTAAGGCTAGTTGTACTTTATTAATAAAAATGAGTACAATGTGGATATTTGTTTCCTTGACTTTCTTTAACCTTTGAACCAGCCCATTTGCATCCCTTGGCTGCCGAAATTGCCTCTCATCTCTCTCTAAAATTCTATCACTTATTTATCATTTTCTTCATCCATTCTTGAAGAATTTCCCCTAATCATTCATTCTAAGTTGAAGTTTTGATGGAGTAAGGTGATTTCCTTGCAAGGATCAACAAGAAAGCAAGCTTCAAGGTTGAAGAACACTCCATCTCCTCCATCTTGTGTTTGGCCGAAATCCTCATCTCATTTCTTGAAGGATTTTTCATCATCAACTTCATCAAACCTTCCATTAGTGAGAAGGTAAGCTTGTTTCCTTCATTATTTCAAGGTTTGATTCAAGTTTGGAAGCTTGAAAACTCATATCCTCTTCCATTTTATTTAGGCCGAAACTTTGGAAATTTTCTTGGACAAAAGGTGTTCAAGATTTCATCAAGAAAAATAAAAGGGGAGCTCTTTAAAATGGATATTTCAAGGTGAAACTAAGGAAGAAAATTAGTTAGCTCATCCTCTTTAAATTTCTTGATGTAGCCGAATTTGGAAGAAGATTTTGGAGAAAAAGTTTCACAACCATTCTTGGAAAATAGCTTAAGGTAAGCTTATTTTGGTTGTTGAGAAGTAGTAGGAAGTTTTACTACATGATTGCATGTTAGTATGAAGATATTATGAATTTTTGAAGTTGATGAGAAATTCAAAGCATGTTGGAAATTCAATATTATGCTTGATTCATGCTCTTGGGTAGATTTGTAGAATATTTAATGCTTGGAGTTGTGCTTGAATCATTTTGGATGAATGAGCTATGTGTTGGCTGAATATTAGGGTTTATGATGATTAAGTTGGAATTAAATGGAAACAAGTATGAATATGTGCTCTAGGGTGAATTTTGAACATGTTTGATGTTTGGTGTTAAGTTGAAATCATCATGGGTGAAGAAATGAGAATGAGGCCGAAACTTAAAGTTGTTCAATGTTGATGATTTTGGTGGAAATGATGTTGTATGTTGATGTTTGGATGATTTGAAGCATGTATGTTGAAGTAGAAAGTTGAAGAATTATTTTGGTGAAAAAGTTGTATGTTGGCCGAAACTTTTGGGTGAAATTTGGTAAAGAAATTATTTGTGAAAGTATGATTTAAGTGATGTCAAGACGTAAATTTACCAAATTTACGTCTTGACATCATTTAAATTGACATCATTTAAGTGGCAAATTGGTAAATTTACAAGTCGTGTAACCACTTATAAGCTTAGTTTGACCAAGATGGTCAAATGGTTGATTTTTAGTCAACTGGTTGACTAATTGTTATTATTAAGTGAAATTAAGTTTGTTTGAGGTTACGTATTAAGTTGGTAAGGTTTGGAGTGATTTTGATAACTTTCCATAAGGTTCGGGCCAAAAGTGAATAATTGGCAAAAGTATAAGGACTCATGAGCTAATTAAGGATAAAGAAGTGTAAAATGAACCTCTTAAAAGTTAAGGTTCATTAATGAAGAATGTTAAGTATGAATAGTCCACTTTTCATAAGTGTTGACCAAATAAGGAAAGTTGACTTAGAGTTGACTTTGTGTAAAGTGTAGAAAAAGTGACTCAGTTTGAAATAATGTTTAAGGATAAAGGTTTAGAACCTTACATGTGTATTGTTATTGTCTAGTGACTAGGGACCGTGGAAGTTCAGGCTGAACTACGTCGGATCTTTTTACGGGCTATCATGGAAAGGAAAAAGTTTCATCGTAAGGTAAGGGGTTTAACGTTCTTAATGTGCGTTTAGGTTTTTCCTATTGCATATTAGGCTTGTTAATGACTAGTTCTCGGGTCGAGGGTGGGGCCCAGTGACTCCCGGGACTAGTAACAAAGTAGGATAACGGCATGCAGGTATTTTATCATGGGAGCACCGATCTAAGGATCGTGATGAATTTAAGATCACTAAGTGATCCAATGGTACATTTTTAAAGTTAAGGGTCACTGGGTGACCGTACGACTAACAAGGTTTTCTTTATTTTGAGGTTGATCACCTCTCGCTGGTACCACGCGTTTCCTGTCTAACTGTCGTACTTAAGGAATAAGGTTGTCATTCGGGACGAGAAAGGAAAGTCTGACGGGACTGATGTATTGCATATCACAACATTGCACATCATTATCCATGCTATATTAGGATTGTAATTAACTGCTAGATCATTGCATGTTAATCCTCTTATGCAGGTCTTTTTAAAATAAAACAAGCCGTCATCCATTCTTAACCCTTACTGAGTTTCTCTCGAGGACTCACCCCCCTTATTATTTATACTTTCAGGAATCCTGGTAAACGACCCACGGAATAGTTCTGTCAGGTCGTCTTATGATCTGATTACTAGAGGTACATGTTTATGCTCCTTGATTAAGGTTTATGTTATGATGCGGGGGTAGTCTCGATCAAGCATATTATATATTTAAGTTTATGAGTTGAGCAGATACACATGTTGTTACTAACGGTTAAACTTCTATTTGTGTTTGTCACCAACAGCGGTATCTCAAGTGGGTTGTCCCGATTACTCGAGAGTAGTATGTTGTCGTATGGCTAGATTCTCGGCTCTGTAGAACGTAGCATGCATAGTAGTTAGAAAGCATACATGATTTATTGCTTTATGATGATTTGTATATTTTTACTTTCTCGGGAAGATCTTACCCAATGAAATGGGCGGGACTCCTTTTAACTTTAATTGTTGTATATTATGTGATTCTCCGTATAACCGCTAACGTGTTCTGGGTGCAGGTTTTTGACATTTCCAAGGTATCGTAAAACTTGTAAACGCGTTTAGTAAATAAGACAACGTAGAAGTAAAGTTAGAAAAAAATTATGGGTCGAGTTTTCTCTCTTCTCATCACTCTCTCGGGCCCGCCGGCGAAGTTCAGAGGGTTTAAAGTCCCCGCCACCGCCCGACATTGACGCTTCCGCCATGATGAACGGGGGTGGTGGTGACAGTTTGGTATCAGAGCCTAAGTTTTTATCTTATGGATGGTTAGACTGGCACACCCTATTCTACCAATCATTTTTGGGTAGTTTAGTGGGAGATTAGCTACCTTCTTAACT
>JBBYHH010047851.1:0-15996 GCA_038382905.1 Daphne laureola
CTTAGATGCATTTTACTTATAATTGTCTAAATCTTACAGAATGCACACCTTGAGGTGAAATTGAAGTAAAAGAGCGTTAAATGGAGGTTAGGGATGAAGATTGCTAACAAACGGAACACACAAGTCGATCCCAAACTATATTGAAGAGTCGAAGCCCAAGAGAATTATCTTCTCTGCTAACATTGCACAAAACAAGAAGATGGAGGGCGAAAATGGGAGCTAGGTCACGCCACTTTAAGATGTCATACACCTGCACCACTCCAGGCCCCTTGGTGCCATGCACCCGTGCCTCCACCTGAAGAATGGCGCCACTTACCCATGCCTTGACGATGCTGCTCACCTCCGCCACGGCCAAGACATAGTGCACATACCAGCACTACAATGACGCAACTTCCCTCCGCCTTGAGGAAGACCGGCACATGTTCCAGCTCCATGAGGGTGCACTCCACCTGCGCCTTGTAGAAACCGGCGCATCAAGTTGTGCCATGGTGGCGCACCTAAACCACATCTTGCACATCTGGGCCAAATTGTACCTCGCGCATCTTTGGATTTATCAAATGGCACCACTTACCCACGCCGGACACTCCCTCTCTCCTCCAAATATTTATCAATTCTTATCCGATTCTAGGCATGTGTTTAGTCCATTCTACCCCTAATTATTTACCCTTCTATGATCAAACTGTTAAAGGTCATTTTAGACTTTAGGTTTTCCCTATATATAGAGGGATGGTCATTAGATAAAAAACAACCATTCCACCATATATTAGCTAGGAATTTTGGGCACACTTTTGGGAGCTCAAGTAAGTTCTTCCCTTTTCTTTAGTTATGTTTTCTACTTCATTAATTAGCATAATTAATATGTTAATTAGTGAGTAGTTAACTATCATCTTCTAGGGTGTAATTAGCCTAGGGGATTATTTATGCATAATATGCCTGTTTAAATTAGATATTGAATCTCTGAGCTAGTTTCATCATTTATCATGTTTGTAGAATTATCGACCCTACAATTACATGCAATTTGGAAATATGCTGGATTATCTGAGAGGATTTCCCGTAGGTAGACCTAGGAGAATCAATTGGCAGATCTTGTAGGAGTTTGAGAGAACCTTACCCGATCCACTAGTAGCTATTGCTTGTTCATTTAATGCCTCAGTGAAGTCGTACGTAGAGCACGAGAGTGCCTAGTTATGTTTTATCTGGTGAGAGGGTGGACATTTGCCCAAGAGGAAACCACACCGACTTTCATGCATACATCTAATTATGGCATGTTAAGCCAAGATAATCCCCGAATTAGGCTAAGCAACCCTATAAGAGCTTTTATCATACTGATCGAACACCGTTTTCAAACCTGTTCTTTAGTTTACTTATTTACTTGAATTGTCCAACACGACCTTCATCATATCGGTAGATAGTTCACACATACATCTTCATATCGGTAGGATATTCACCAGAATTGATATTTTCACGCATACTCTCTCTTGGGTTCGACCCTCACTAATCTGAGCCGTTATACTAGGATAGATAGATCGAACGCTTTAAGTGAGGAAATATAAATAGTAAATTTGCACTCCCGATCAAATTTTGGCGCCATTGTCGAGGAGAGTATAGTTGAAAATTGAAGTTGTTATGGCCACCAAGGAAGATTCAATAGTAAAAGGTATGTTTTTTTTCTTGTAATTGTATGTCACGAAGTTAATTAAGGTGTAACTATAGAAAATGGCATGTTTTAGAGGGTTATGAAGCATAATGTTTCATTGGAATGGACATGGAACTATTTGGAGATGTTACGGACTTGAGAAGGGAGGGAAGAGAGGTTTTAGAGCTTATGGCATCATATGGACGCCACCATGGCACCATGGTGGCGCCAAACCTGGAGCCACGGAGCAGTTGGATGATTCTGTAGGTCTTGGCATGATCAAGGCGTGATCATGGCACCAAGGATCGTCCCAAGAAGGTTAAAAATGGCCAGCATGGGTTTGTGGTGCCAAGGTGGCACCAGAAATGGATGGAACTCACCAGCTACACCTTGCGGCGTGATGATGGTGTCGGGATGGCACCGAAATGCCCAGATTTCTTAAAGAAGCAAAACGTGATCAGCTCCTCATTCTTCACGATTCCATCTTCTCTCTACTCTCACTCTAAAACCAAATCCTCTCCATCTCACCTTATATTTTAAGCCTCCAAAGTTCAAGGTAAATGAAATCATGCAAGAATCATCCTAGAATCAACATTGCAACAAGAATCAAGCTTCAACAATGACACAATTGTGGATTTTGGAATTGGGGCAAA
Source organism: Daphne laureola (assembly GCA_038382905.1). NCBI lineage: Eukaryota > Viridiplantae > Streptophyta > Magnoliopsida > Malvales > Thymelaeaceae > Daphne > Daphne laureola. The sequence goes on from JBBYHH010047851.1 coordinate 2,290, forward strand.
ATCAAGGGTGGATCAAGTGCCTCAATTACTGAAGAAATTGAAGAGGTAAACGTGTTATAAGGTTAATTAGGGTGTAGAAACACATTTTACATCACTATTTCATCATGAATTGGAAAAAGTGAAATTAGGGTTCTTGAGCCATGATGAATGAAAATTTGGGAAAAGTGAAATTGATGCTCAATTTTTGTTCTTGGGTGGATTTAGGACAACTTTAAAACTTGGAGTTTGGATCAATTCCAATCGGATTAAGGAGCTAAGAGTTAAGACTTTAAAATTCGTGGAGGAATGAAGTGTTGTATTTTGATGAATTGATGCTTCAATTGCATGTATATGATGATTCTAAGTAACTTTAATTCTTGGAACGAGTTGCGAATCAATGTCTATGATAGAGATATGGGTTAAGTCCAAAAATGGGTAACATTGAGAAATTGATGAGTATTGATGGAAATCAGAATGTTAATACATGAATGATCTTAGAATAGATCAAAATGCATGAGTACGAAGTTATGGAAGAATTGGAAAAGGTTTAGCCTATTTGGGAAAAATGGGCCAAAAATCGCTAATGATGATTATGTTAAAGAATTGTCATGGAAAATGGAATGTTAATGCACGGATAGTAATACAATTAGGTGTATTACTCATGTATGGAATTTCACGGATAACGGAAATGGAATGGCCAATTTGGAAATTGGAGGCCGAATGATTAACTTTGAAAAAGTTAAGGAAGCGATGTAAAATGATTCTTGTGAACTGTATGATTGTTCAGAATGACAAGACTGGCCTGAAAAACAACGGATAAATAGTGACTGAACGGATTCACAGACAACATATACCGACTGCTTTTAGGTAAAGGCTCAACCTTCTTATATATGCATTTATATGGTATAGGCTGGTTGAAACTAGCTCTCGGGCCGAGGGTGGGGCCCGATAACTCCCTAGTCTAGTTCCATGGTAGGGGTAAAGGGTTGCAGGTACACTGATGCGTGACTTACAGCTCCCATATGGTGATGATGTACTACGATCGCATGGAAATCAATACTGATATTCCAGGTTCTGGAATCATGATTCTCGTGATTAATCTGTCAAACCTGATGACTCATGATGATGATGATGTTCCATGTCCCGGTATCACGACCAGTGTGATTATTACGGGAGACCAGATGATGATGACTACTACTGCTTAACAATGATTACGGGGAACATACACCCCATACTAGTACTACGCACCACTATGATGATTGGGAGACTCCGACGGGTTGTGAAACAACCTTCGAGGGCCATCGTATGATAATGATGATGACTGTGCATTGCATATCATGTTCATGTTTATTATAGGATGCATAGTATATTGCATACTACCGATCCTAACATTGTCATTGCAGGTAATGGATGAAGACCCCCTTTACTTATAACTAACCCCTTACTGAGTTCTCTCGGGAACTTACCCCCTTATATCTCCATATTTTCAGGAGCATTAGGATCTTGGGCCACGGATTGAGATTCCGCTTGGCCATACAGTATTTTGATATGGAGGTACAGAAATTACTCCTATGTTATGTTATATGATATGTAAAGTTTAGGGGTGTTCCCGATAGGGAAAAATATGATGTTACAGATGATGTTACAGATTTCCAGAAATAGAATAATTGTACATGGACTAATGGTTAACACTTGTTTTGGTATGTAGCTATGGCAGCAGCAGCAGTAGTGTCAGGCTGGATTGTCGGTGTTTCCCAATCGACTGCCTGATTTATAGTAGGTGCATTGCAAGTTAAACTGGCTCTGTAGAAGTAGGTTGCACTGTACATGTAGCATGGACTACCATTTTTGTCAAGTGTATATATAGATGCATAATTTATGAATTTAGATGATGTTATATGTATGTATGCTTGATACCTTTGATGTTTCTGAAGCATGTCTATATTTTATCAGGGAATGCTTGCCGGAGGTAGCTTTCTTTTGGAGTATCTGGTCTGAGTTGAGCTCAGTATATTTATATATATATGTGTTGTGAACTCTGGATTGCAGGTAAGGAATAAGTAAAGCTCTTTTTCTAGAAAATAGCAAGGTCATGCCCAACGTTCCTGAAAATAGTGTAGCAAACGGCTACGCCAAAAATACTAGCAATTTATGTGATTGTAGCCTCATGTGTCTAGTTTGCATAAACTTTTACAAAACTTGATTTGGACACCTGTGGAATTTTCTATAAATGTTTGACTGACAGGTAGTCAAGCTTGGAACTGTATAATTGATGTATTATGAAAGATTATGGGATCCAGGGACCAGGTTATGGAACCAACCCATCATACTGGCTGTGTTAAGGAAGGTAAAGTAACTATCACTGTCGCCCTTCCAGCCCAGTGTCCACTTATGCTAGGTAGTGTAAGGAGGGGGTGGTGACAAGTTGGTATCAGAGCAGGTTTCCTGGATAAGATAAGGATATGTGAGGAAAAAGGAGAGTGTGATTGGACGGGCTTAGCCTGTGCCACTGATTATTCCAAGATAGTTCTATGATGAGGCTAGCTACCTCCTCATAATAACTATGTTGGAATGAGAGGTGAGACTACAGGCAGTTGGTCCAGTAATACTTAAATGGAAGAATGTACGATTGTCTGATTGCTTATTGTACTATTATGTGTTGTTTTGGTACGAATTGTTCTGTGTGATAAATTTGCATCATGATCATGCATCATATATTGCATCTACTCTACATAGCCATAGGATACACTGCTGCTAATAAGTTTATGTTGTTAACCATTATATGTATGTTATTTTATGGTATTAATAAGAAATGGTAAGGACCCGCGCATAGCGAGGTCAACGTCGGGAGGCGGGAAATGCAGGTCCTCCTCCACAAGCACATCCAGCTTCTCTACCATCGCCGCAGATGCAGATTCTAGACAACCTCCTGTATGTGCTAGGGAAACTAAGAACAGTCATTGATACCCTCTTACTGAGGGCAGAACAGGATGCCCTGGGAGGATACCACAGATGATTATGCATATGAAGAAGATGATGAAGATGTTAGTGATGAAGATTTTACAGAGATGATTGATGATGATGAAATTGATGGAAAAGAGATTGATGATCTTATCACTGATGCCGGGGATGATGCTGAAGATGATTTAACAATGTTGGGGCGCTTCCAGCGCTTAGACCCCGCAAGATTCACAGGTAACAAAGGACCAGAATCCGTGGAAGCATGGTACGCGGACGTGGAAAGGCTACTTGGGAGGATAGGTTTCTCCTCTCATGACATGGTTACATTGGCCACATTTAATCTTTGTGACCGAGCATACGCTCGATGGAAGAGCATTATAGAAGGGAGCAGGGCTTAGTATATCCTTAAAGGACGACGAGACCCTGAAGTTACATGGAATGAGTTCACTGTTATGTTTCATTAGCGGTGGGCAGGTTATGCTGCCCAAGACCACCACCAGGCAGAGTTTGACAGCTTGGAACAGGGGGACATGACAGTCGTTGAGTATGAACGAGAATTCAACCGGCTTCTCAGATATGTTCCCCAATATGAAGGAAATGAGGAACATAAAGCAAAGAGGTTCATCCGCAGATTGCGAGGTGATATCAGAAAGTATGTGTCACCGCTCGGTATCACCAAATACTTAGATGCGGTACAAAAGGCACAAATTTTTGAAATGAAAGAAACTGGGGTTCGACCTATTACACAACAACCCCAGGGTACAAGCAGAGGTACGGGATCCCAGCGAGCTAATAGGAGGTCCGGCCGATCTGGCCGATTGGGCAGATCTAGCAGGTCAGGCCGATGTAACAAAAGCAAGGAGAAAGTCACTGATGATGGATTCTAGTATTGTGAACATTATGATCGATGAAATACAGGTCTCACATGTTACTAACAGTCTGGAAGATATCTCCGTTGTGGGTCGATCGATCATTGGGTCAAAAAATGCCCGCAGAGACAGGGCCAGGAAATCACAGGATTGTGTGCACCTCGAGGGCGTGATGCAGCATAGAGCGGCTCCAGATCTCAACCGTAGAGATAACAACAGGCACAACCACCCGTCCAATAGCCATCTAGACCTGGACGTGTTTTTTAGATAGAACGTGGTGGCTTCACATAGCATGATGACTCTACACGGCAAGACACCACTACACAGCGTGGTGCACTGGCATGTAAATTATTATTGAATGGCGTTACTGCACTTGCACTTTTTGACACAGGTGCGCCCATATCGATTATTTCAAAGAAATGTGCAATATCATTATGACTACCTCTGACTTATCTACCAACATATGCATGCTGCACACCACCGGAAGTTAATATTTGTTCTCGAATGAGATGGTAAAAGGATGCATGTTGACCATCGGTGAGCACCAAATATAGTCTGATCTCTTGGTGTTGAATACACGAAAATATCATGTGATCCTCAGCATGAACTGGTTAATGAAGAATTTTTTACAGATTAACTGCGCTGAGCGTCACATAGTGATCATGGGTAAAGTTATTTCGCTCTCAGCTCTACCGGATATGGCAATTATTAAACATAGTATGGAGCTACAGATTATGGATCAAATTCCACTCGTAGATAAGGAGGAGTGCCATAGAATTAATAATGTAGGTACACGCATGGAAATCGAGAAGATTCCTAGTGTGCGTTATTTTCCACAGGTCTTTCTAGAGGATTTACTAGGAACGTGAGGTAGTGTTTGAGATACTACTTCAGCCGGGAGCTACACTGATATCCATTCCTCCTTATCACATGCCGATAGTGGAGATGAATGAACTGAAGAAGTAGCTTGATGAACTACTGAAAAAAGGCTACATTCAATGGAGGACATCACCGTGGGGTGTTCCTGTATTGTTTGTAAAAAAGAAGGATGACACAATATGATTATGTGTCGATTATAGGAGGTTGAATGCTATAACGATAAAGAATCAGTACCCGCTTCCCAGGATCAATGAACTATTCGATCAGCTCTGAGGAGCAAGGATCTTCTCTAAGATCGATCTGAGATTGGGTTACTTTCAAATGCGAGTAAAGGAAGAGGACATTCTGAAAACTGCATTTCGTACATGATATGGACACTATGAATATACAGTAATGCCGTTCGGATTGACAAATGCACCAGCGGCCTTCATAGACCTAATGAATCACGTATTCAACCCCTATTTAGACACCTTCGTGGTAGTCTTCATTGATGACATATTGATATATTCATCGGATGAAAGTACTCACCAGGAGCATTTAAGGATTGCCCTGGAAACACTTTGGGAGAACTGGCTTTACGCCAAGTTCTCCAACTGTAATTTCTGGATGAAGGAAGTGTCTTTTTTGGGACACATCATTGGTGAAAAAGGTATTTCAGTTGATCCTGAGAAAGTTAAAGTTGTACAGGAGTGGCGACAGCCTAAAACGGTGAAAGATATATGGAGCTTTCTCAGATTAGCTAGGTACTACCGTAGGTTTGTGTCCGGATTTTCCACACTTTCCACACCACTTACTCAATTGACCAAGAAGGGTTAATCATTTATGTGGTGTGAGGCATGTGAATGAATTTTCTAGGAACTGACGCAAGGATTGACAAAAGCGCCGATTCTAACTCTACCGGACCCGGCTGAACCTTATGAAATATTGACTGATGCTTCACGGACAGGTCTGGGATGTGTCCTTATGCAGGAATAACATGTAATTGCTTATTGATCAAGCCAACTTCGGCCACATGAGTAGAATTACCTGACACATGACTTGGAATTCGCAGCAATCATTTTTTCCTTAAAGCAATGGAGACACTACCTACTTGGTAGAAAATTCCTGATCTTCATACACCACAAGAGTTTAAAGTATATGTTCACGTAAAAGGACCTAAACATGAGGCAACAACAGTGGCTCAAGTATATGAAGGATTATCACTGTACGATTGAGTATACCGCTAGAAAAGGTAACACAGTGGCAGATGCGTTAAGCAGGAAATACACAGGTATTCTGAATGGTGGAGATATTGGAAACTGAGTCGAAGATTCAGACTTGGTAGGCTTTTGGCATAGATGGAAACTACAGTAATGACCCCAGATTTACACCATAACCATCCGATCAGAGTGGTTGAACAGGGTTCAGGAATCTCAGGGCAAGGATGCCACTTTGAGAGACGTTTCAAGACCAAGTAAACGCGCGATGCATCCGTCTTTTGAATACAAGTAAGGTTTTTTGTATTTCAAGGGATGCTTGTACGTACCATATGATGTAACTCTCAAAGATGAAATTCTGAAGGAGGCTCACTCCAGCCAACTGAGTATACACCCTGGAAATGAGAAAATGTATCATGACTTATTATCTCACTTCTGGTGGCCAGGAATGAGGAAACAGATTGCACAGTACGTGGCAAAGTGTGCTACCTACCAAAGAGTGAAGATTGAACATCAGAAATTGGTAGGTACCCTACAGACATTGCCCATTCTAGTACGGAAGTGGGGTGATGTTACAATGGACTTTCTGAGAGGTATACCCTTGATACGGGCACGGCATGATGCGATATGGGTCATTGTCGACCGACTGATGAAATATGCACACGTTTTGCACATATAGATGATGGATTGACTGGAAAAACTTATTTAACTGTACATTAGTGAAATCATGCGATTACACGGAGTACCGGACTCCATCTTTTCTGATAGAGACCCACGATTTACAGCACAGTTTTGGAAAGCGTTGTACAGAGCACTGGGTACACAACTCCACTTAAGTACAGCATATCATCCTCAAACTGACGGACAATCAGAACAGGTGATACAGATACTGGAGGATATACTATCGTGTTATGGACTCGACTTCAAAGGCGGTTGGGACCGACTCTGCCTCTGGTTGAATTCTTATATAATAATAGTTTCTAGAGTATAATAGGTATGGCACCCTATGAAACATTGTACAGGCGTAAATGTATGACGCCCCACTATTGGTCCGAAGCATCGGACAAAATTGAAATAGGCCCCGAAGTCATAAAAGAAATGACAGAAAAGATAAAGAAGATACAGGCACGGCTAAAGACCGCGAATGATCGTACTACATCTTACGTGAACAAGCAGTGTCGTGACTTGAAATTTTAAGTTGGTAACAAGGTCTGGTTGAAATTTCCACCGATGAAAGGAACATCTATGTTTGGAAAATGGGGTAAACTAGCACCGCGGTACATTGGTCGATATGAAATACTGGAACGAATTGGCAAAGTGGCCTACTGACTAGCTCTGGCACTGAACATGTCTGCAATACATAATGTCTTCCACGTAAGTATGTTGAAGAAATGTATTCTCGACCTGATAAAGACCATACCTGTGGAAGAGATACGGATAGAACTAGACTTGTCATACCAAGAAGTATCGGTTGCCTTACTGGCAAAAGACACATGGAAACTCAGGAACAAATTGATCCTGATGGTTAAAGTGTAATGGTTGCACCACTCTAAATGCGAAGCAGCCTGGGAAACCGAAAAGGAAATGATGGACCGTTACCCTCAGGAATATGAAAGACTGAAAGTGCTCTTGAAGGACCAAGAGTCTTAAGGGGAGAGAATGTTACGCCCAACAAGGAAGATTCAACAGTAAAAGGTATGTTTTTTTCTTATAATTGTATCTCACGGAGTTAATTAAGGTGTAACTGTAGGAAATGGCATGTTTCGGAGGGTTATAAAGCATTATTTTCCATTGGAATGGATATGGAACGATTTGGAGACGTTACGGACTGAGAAGGGAGGGAAGAGAGGTTTCAAAGCTTATGGCACCATGGTGGCGCCAAACCTGGAGCCACGACGCAGCTGGACGATTCTAGAGGTCTTGGCATGATCAATGCGTGATCATGGCGCCAAGGATGGTGCCAGGAAGGAGAAAAATGGCCAGCAGGGGTTTGTGGCACCATGTTGGTGCCAGGAATGGCTGGAACTCACCAGATGCACCTTGTGGCATGATGATGGTGCCAGGATGGCACCGGGATGGCAACGAAATGCCCAGATTTCTTAAACAAGCAAAACGTGATCAACTCCTCATTCTTCACCATTCCACTACCTCTCTAGTCTCACTCTAAAACCAAATCCTCTCCATCTCACCTTTGAGTTTAAGCCACCAAAGTTCAAGGTAAAGGTGAAATCATGCAAGAATCATCCTAGAATCAACATTGCAACAAAAATCAAGCTTCAATAACAACAAATTGGGGGATTTTAGAATTGGGGCAAAATCAAGGGTGGATCAAGTGCCTCAATTACTGAAGAAATTGAAGAGGTAAACGTGTTCTAAGGTTAATTAGGGTGTAGAAACACGTTTTACATCACTATTTCATCATGAATTGGAAGAAGTGAAATTAGGGTTCTTGAGCCATGATGAATGAAAATTTGGGAAAAGTAAAACTGATGCTCAATTGTTGTTCTTGGGAGGATTTATGAAAACTTTAAAACTTGGAGTTTGAATCAATTCCAATCGGATTAAGGAGCTAAGAGTTAAGGCTCCAAAATTGGTGGAGGAATGAAGTGTTCTATTTTGATGAATTGATGCTTCAATTCCATGTATATGATGATTCTAAGGAACTTTAATTCTTGGAATGAGTTGCGAATCAATGTCTATGATAGAGATATGGGTTAAGTCCAAAAATGGGTAACATTGAGAAATTGATGAATATTGATGGAAATTGGAATGTTAATACATGGACGATCCTAGAATAGATCAAAATGCATGAATAAGAAGTTATGGAAGAATTAGAAAAGGTTTAGCCTATTTAGGAAAAATGGGCCAAAAATCGCTAATGATGATTATGTTAAAGAATTATCATGGAAAATGGAATGTTAATGCACGGATAGTATTACAATTAGGCGTATTACTCATGTATGGAATTTCACGGATAACAGATAAGGAATGGCCAATTTGGAAATTGGAGGCCGAATGATTAACTATGAAAAAGTTAAGGAAGCGATGTAAATGGATTCTTATGAACTGTATGATTGTTCAGAATGACAACACTGGCCTGAACAACAATGAATGAATAGTGACTGAACGGATTCACGAACATCATATACCGAATTCTTTCAGGTAAGGGCTCAACCTTCTTATATATGCATTTATGCGGTATAGGTTGGTTGCAACTAGCTCTCGGGTCGAGGATGGGGCCCAATGACTCCCGAGTCTAGTTCCATGGTAAGGGTAAAGGCTTGCAGGTACACTGATGCGGGATTTACAGCTCCCATATGGTGATGATGTACTACGATGGCATGACGATTGACACTGATATTCTAGGTTCTGGAATCATGATTCTTGTGATTAATCCGTTAAACCTGATGACTCATGATGATGATGATGTGGCAGGTCCCGGTATCACGATCAGCGTGATTATCATGGGAGACTTGATGATGATGACTGCTATTGCTTAACGATAGTTACGGAGAATGTATACCCCACACTTATATTACGCGCCACTATGATGACCGTGAGACTCTGACGGGTTGCGAAACAACCTTTGGTGGCCGTCGTATGATGATGATGATGAATGTGCATTGCATATCATGTTCATGTTTATTATATGATACATAGTATATTGCATACTGCCCATGCTAACATTTTCATTACAGGTAACAGATAAAGACCCCCTTTACTTCTACCTAACCCCTTACTGAGTTCTCTCGGGAACTCACGCCCTTATATCTCCATATTTTCAGGAGCATTAGGATCTAGGGCCACGGATTGAGATTCCGCTTGGCCATACAGTATTTTGATATGGAGGTACAGAAATTTCTCCTATGTTATGTTATATGATATGTAAAGTTTAGGGGTGTTCCCGATATGGAAAAATATGATGTTACAGATTTCCAGAAATAGAATAATTGTACATGGACTAAGGGTTAACACTTGTTTTGGTATGTAGCTATGACAGCAGTAGCAATAGTGTCAGGCTGGATTATCTGTGTTGCCCAACTGACTGCCTGATTTATAGTAGGTGCATTGTAAGTTAAACTGGCTCTGTAGAAGTAGGTTGCACTATACATGTAGCATCGACTACCATTTTTGTCAAGTGTATATATAGATGCATAATTGATGAATTTAGATGATGTTGTATGTATGTATGCTTGATGCCTTGGATGTTTATGAAGCATGGCTATATTTTATCGGGGAATGCTTGCCGGAGGTAGATTCCTTTCGGAGTATCTGGTCTGAGCTGAGTTCAGTATATTTATATATATATATATATATATATGCATTGTGAACTCTGGATTGCAGGTAAGGAATAAGTAAAATTGTTTTTCCAAAACATAGCAAGGTCATGCCCAACTTGCCCGAAAATAATGTAGCAAATGGCTGTGCCAAAAATACTGGAAATTTATATGATTGTAGCCTCATGTGTCTAGTTTCTAGAAACTTTTACAAAACTTGATTTGGACACTTGTGGAATTTTCTATAAATATTTGACTGATAGGTGGCCAAGCTCAGAACTTTATAATTGTTGTATTATGAACGATTATGGGATCCACGGAGCGGGTTATGGAACCAACCAATCATACTAGCTGCATTAAGGAAGGTAAAGTGACCGTCACTTCCACCCTTCCAGCCCCACGTCCTCTTCTTCCAGGTCATGTAAGGAGGGGGTGGTGACAGAAGTTTTGTGTGGAGATCCCACCGTGGATGAGAAGGATGGCCGACCAAGTACCCCGAATCAACAATGGTAACAATCGAGATGAAGCTAATGTCAACATACCTGAAGTACCGATTGGAGGAAATCAAGCTCAAAATGCACCGCAGGACAAGCGGAGAAGAGGACCAACATTATCTGACATATTTTCCCCTAAGTTTAGTGAACAAGAGGAAAGATTGATCCCTCCTACGCCAGTGTAGCATGACTTCACAATCCCTGGCCAAGTGCTCACTTATGTGGAACAACACTGTTTCTACGAGCTTACGGACGAGGACCCGAACAAGCACTTGGATCAATTTTCATCATCTACAACATTATTGAATTGCGAGGAGTATCAGAGGAAGCAAAATGGATAAGGCTATTCCCGTTCTCACTGGACAGAGGAGCAAAGCGGTGGTACAAGACTTTGGATCCCAAGAAGATAGATCCTTGGGTAGATTTATGCTACATTTTTACTAAGAAGTACTTCCCGCCTTAGAAGGTGTTTGAACTAAAAAACCAAATCCTATGTTTCAAGAAGGATCCAGAAAAGACGGTAACACAATCTTGGCCAAGACTTAAACAACTAATCAAGAGATGCCCTCAAGCAGGAGTCGATCGTGACTACCAAGTTTGTTTATTTTATGAAGGATTATCCGATAGGACCAGGAGGTATCTGGACACTTGAGATGGAGGATGGTTCATGTAGAAGGAACCAAAAGAAGCCTGGGATTTACTCGAATTATTGGAAATCTTAGAAGAACACCGCACAACTGATGACCGAAGAAGAGCAGGCCTATATAAGGAAGATGCTAATACATCAATGCAAACACAAATGACAGCTCTTACTTCCATGGTTTCAAAGATCATGAAGAACCTAGTGAACCAACAACCTCCGAAGCAAGTAACAACAGCTGACTATTTGGAAGAAAGCAATGAGGAATGCAACTTTGTGCAATATTCGGAAAACAGAGGCCAATACCAACAGGGTGGAGGATTTTACAAACCCCGACCCTATCCTAACCCAATCTATGGAAACACCGCACAACAGACCATGGGATAACAACAATGTCAATCATCAAAGAGTGACCCAATAGTAAAATAGAATGCCCTGATTGAGCAATTAATGCAAAATCTCAGTAAGACCAATGTTGCAAATGAGAACAAGTTCATAGATGTCCAAAAGAAAATGGATGCTTCAATCCATAACATAGAAACCCAAATTGGCTAGCTTGTCAACTCACTCAAAACTCTAAAAGGGAAATTGCCATCTGATGTTGAGACAAGTACTCAAGCGCATTGTAAAGTTTTCCATGTAGTCACGCTTTGAAGTGGAAAACCTTTAGTTGAGAAGGAGACTGAAAAAGAGAGAAAGGTGGATGATGAGAATGAAAGAAAAGAATCAAAGATGATTCCTATAGAAAGGAAACAAAAAGAGAGAACATCTGAGAGCAAAAAGACTCCATAAAATACACGACTCTCTCCAGAACTGATAGCTAAACTACCATACCCCCAAAGACTCGAAAGGAAACATTACGTAGAATATTTCCAAAAATTTTTGGACGTCTTCAAGAAGGTTGAAATTAACCTACCTTTCCTGGATGTCATTCGGGAAATGGCCACATACGTAAAATTTTTAAAAGATCTTTTGACAAAGAAGAGGTGATTCCTAGACAATGAGTTAATTGTCATGAACGAGGAGGCGAGCGCGGTTATACAGAAGAAACTCCCGACCAAGGTCAAGGATCCTGGTAGTTTTACCATCCCTTGTGATATTGGACCCTTCCACTACGATAAGGCATTATACGACCTGGGAGCGAGCGTCAATCTTATGCCATGGTCCGTATGTCAGAAACTGGGTTTGGCGGAAGATAAACCCACTTCAATTTATCTTCAGCTCGCTTACCGATCATTTGCTTATCCTAAAGGGATTATTAAAGATGTAATTGTGAAAGTTGACAAATTCTACTTCCCAGTGGACTTTGTTGTACTCGACATGGATGAGGATACCCTAATGCCCATCATATTCGGCGGACCATTTCTAGCCACTAGGAAGGCTATGATTGATGTTGAGAAAGGATGCTTAACACTCAAGGTGACCAATGAAGAAATCAAATTTAATCTCGAGGACACTATGAAAGTCTCCAATGGAGAACTAGTAGAGTTGTTTCACCTCGACCAGTATGAAATGAGAATGCGAAAGGAGAAAGAAAGAAAGGAGCAAGTTGAGAGAGAAGTTAGAGAGCGGCAACATCTGCAGGAATCATATCTAGACCATCCGGATCATTTTTCATGGACACCTGCACAAACAAAGGGTGAACGAAAAGAACTCCAGGGCCTCAAAAGCTTACAAATAGCGACGGAGCGCGGTCTCACCAGAGCCTAGGCCAAATTATGAAAGCGGAATGCTTCAACACTAAGGCCCCGGGAGAACACTTGAGTCCGAAGAATGCTAATTTACAACCTCTTAAGGTTCACACGGCTTCTGAAAGCTTACATAAAGAAAAGAGTACCACCCTCCCCCAAAAATAGGAAGGGAAGAACTCGAAAGGTCACGGACGTAGAATAACTGAAAACCAAGCTTTTAGGCATCCTGTTTGTCTATGTCTGGAAGCTAAAAGAGAAAAAGTGGCAAGTTCGACGCCCACTCACACTATCTATCGATACTCATGGCTTTGAGCCCCACATTATGGATCCTACATGATCTCATCCTCATAGCCTAGCCGAGGGCTAAAAATGTGGCGCTTGTGGGAGGCACCCCAATATTTTACATATTTAAGTATTTATCTAGTTTATTTTTAATTTTTGTCTAAATAATGCCTAACAAATCCAATTGAGCAAAATGTTACAAAGCACAAAATCATCATCGCACATGGAGTACAAGGTACCATTTCACTTCTATCATATTTTTGACATTTCTCATGATATTAGAAGATTGAACAATTGTTTGATTGCGTTGTATCTTCTCTTAAGCTCTTATGTTGAATGTGTGATCTGAGCATGTTTTGATAACTATGAAAATTTACCTTGACAATTAAGAGCATGCCTGCAAATTACCTTGAGAAAATGTAATTATTGAGTCTCATGT
>JBBYHH010047962.1:2972-15996 GCA_038382905.1 Daphne laureola
TGCGCATTATTTGGGGATCAAAGTAGTGTCAATTGTTGGTGGGCAGTCAATAGAAGAACAAGGGCTTAAGATAAGGCAGGGGTGTGAAGTGGTAATTGCAACGCCTGGTAGATTGCTTGATTGCCTGGAGAGGCGATATGCTGTTTTGAACCAGTGCAATTATGTGGTCCTTGATGAGGCTGATCGGATGATAGATATGGGATTTGAACCCCAGGTTGTTGGTGTTTTAGACGCAATGCCTTCCAGCAATTTAAAACCGGAGAACGAAGATGAAGAGCTTGATGAGAAGAAGATTTACCGAACTACTTATATGTTCAGTGCTACAATGCCACCTGCGGTAGAACGACTTGCAAGGAAATACTTGAGAAATCCTGTTGTGGTTACTATTGGCACTGCTGGAAAGACTACTGACTTGATATCACAGCATGTGATGATGATGAAGGAGTCAGAGAAGTTTTATAGGTTGCAGAAGTTGCTTGATGATCTTGCTGATAAGACGGCAATTGTTTTTGTTAACACAAAGAAGAATGCAGATACTGTTGCAAAGAATTTGGACAAGGCAGGGTATCGTGTTACCACTCTGCATGGTGGAAGGTCTCAGGAGCAAAGGGAAATTAGTCTGGAGGGTTTTCGAACAAAGAGATATAATGTTCTTGTTGCAACAGATGTTGCTGGTCGTGGTATTGATATACCTGATGTTGCCCATGTCATTAATTATGATATGCCTGGTAACATTGAAATGTACACACATCGTATTGGAAGGACAGGCCGTGCAGGGAAGACAGGTGTAGCCACAACTTTCTTGACTCTCCATGATACTGAAGTCTTCTATGATCTCAAGCAGATGCTTATTCAGAGCAATAGTCCCGTCCCTCCTGAACTGGCAAAGCATGAGGCTTCAAAATTCAAGCCAGGCTCTATTCCTGACAGGCCTCCTAGAAGGAATGATACTGTTTTTGCTCATTAGGAATCAAGGAGTCCTCAGAACAGGATCTTTTCTGCTGTGGCGCGTGAGCCACTAATGGTTGAGGTGCCATTCTTTGCTGTACTATGCTGTTTTCTCTCTCTTTTTTATGAAAAAGAATTAATTATTTAATCTAAGATAGTGGGCACTGTAATTTTTTTGGTGATGAGTTACTTCTTGGGTTCTGAAGATTTCTGGTGTTCTATTGTCTTGAGTTACCTGTTATGCCATGTTACTTGCTAGGTATGTTTCTTATGTGTGTTTGAGAACTTTGATACTAGCTGTATCCTGAATCTGTTTTTTCACTGGATGCTTCTCTCTAACCTGCATTGCAGTCTATGGTTTTAATGTTGTTTTTAGATGTCAAACTTCAGGAAATCTGAGGGCGCGGGTTTATTTTTTAGTTCCTTTGCAGTGTTTTGTTTTGGATATTTTGGAGTATGCTATGAGATGTATAAATGTACTCGATGTATAAGTATTTTTGTGACACTTCTGTATAAAACTGATAACCAGTACATGACTCCCTCCGTCGCAAAATAGTACTACATTTTTTTTCTTTTTATTCTATAGTATTTGATCTATTACTACCTCCGGCCCTAAAAAATCGGCGTGATCCTTTTTCAGCATTTAATCTATGATTTCATTTCTTCAACACTTTAATTTATAATGTCAAAGAAATTAAACGTTATACTTCCTTTGTCCTCAATTAATTCATACATTGACTTTCATGTTTCAAAGTTCAGTGCTTGACTTATATTTTTACAAAGATAAACAGTGAAAAAAATTCATAAAACATATATTTAGAAAATTTATACTTCAAATTATGATATGGATAGGTTTTATTATCAAATAGTCCCCTGAACTATGTTAACTCGCGCACTTTAGTCCCTGAACTATAAAACGTGCAAACTCAATCCCTGAATTATGTAAGTTCAAGCGCTTTAGTCCTTTAACTCGGTAACTCGCTCACTGAGACTCTAACGGTGTTAGTTTTTTGACAGATTAGTGAATTATTTGTATGAATTTAAAGCATTTTGTTGCATAGTTAATGAACTTTGGGTATAAATTAGAAAAAATTATGATCATAATAGTCATTTTCTCTAAGGTCAACTAACATTAATATAGTCAAAGGGGTAAGGTGCTTGACAATGCATAGTTGAGGAACTGAGTTGGCACGTTTTATAGTTCAGGGATTAAAGTGATTGAGTCAACATAGTTCAGGGGATTATCTGATAATAAAACCATATGGATAAGGATTATTTAACTTAAAATACCTAAACACTTGAAAAAAAATCATAGATTAAATATTGTAAAAGAACAAAAAAAAAATGCATGAACTAATTGAGGATGGAGGGAGTACATTAATGTTTGTAGTTTCTAAATATATATTTTTCAAAAAAATTTAATGGAATCATTCCGGTGAAAATTTGAATCTACCACAACATTGAAAAAGAAAGGCACCAATATTTCAGGACGGAGGTAGTATTATTTTGTCATGAATGTTTAAACATTTAGAGTTAAATAATTCATATGCATATCATAATTTGAAATCTAAAATTTCTAAATATATTTTTTTGTGAATTATTCTCACTAATCTTTGTAAATATTTGAGTCAAATATTGAACCTTAAAACAACAAAAATAAAGTGTAGAATTTTTTGAGAATGGAGGGAGTATTATGGGGAGGTTATTTTTCACTAAATTTCTTGAATTTGTTTATGATTCAGACTCCCTCGGTCTGCAAATAACTTTAGCATTTGACTTTCAACCCAGTGTTTGACACTAATTACTAGGAAAAAATTCAAAAGCATTTTCAAAAAATATACTCCCTCTGTCACCAAAAGATTGTAGGGATTGATTAGGCACAGAGATTGAGGTGAATTGACTTTTGTATATGTTTACTTCATTACACCTTGGTTGAAAGTGCTCGAAAAATAAGGTAGGAAAAGTAAAGATAAAGTGGGTATAGTTTAATAACTTTGAGAGTGGAAAGTAAAGTGATCATTTTTTCAGGCAGCCCAAAAAGGAAATATGTGCAATTTTTTCAAGGATGGGGATAGTATTTGAAAGCTACAAACATTCATTTATAAACTGTATGACTTTATATGTCAAAATGTTAATAAGAAATGTATAAGATGCTGAAAAGTAAAGTGGACAATTGTTGCGGACGGAGGGAGTGAATCTTAGGTTACATTAGCTGTTGGTGACGAGGATGGATATGCAAAGGCTGCTTATGTTCTTTTTCCATTGTTAACCCTGCTAAGGGTTTTTTTGTGGTAGCTTACCTTTCTAATTTTATCTTTCAGATGTGCTTTAGGTAAAATTAGATTGCATGTCATTTTTTATTGATGATGTGGAGTATTGCATTCTATAATTTAAAGAGTGTTTGTTTTAAATATACAAAATACATAATCATGTTGTTTATTTATTGTTTATTTATTGTAGGAAGAATGAAAGGGAAAAGATAGATAATTTTCTGTGCAGACTTAGACCGATTGGGTGCAAGTAATGGGTGAATATCTCTAGGTCTCTATATGTGTTTCTGCCTTTTTTTCTTCATCTCCTGATGTGGATTGACTTAGAAAAGTGGGCTGAGTTCTTTCTGTAGGTGGTGTTGTAGTCATGGAAAAATGTGCTAGTGCTAGGTGCTTACGTGGTTTTTTAGTTGGCTAGGATTAATGCGTGTAGCATCTTTGATGATCAACTATACTTAGCATAGGCTTTTAACTATCTTCTTGAATATTCATAGTTCGTATCAAGAAGAAGCGTTCTTCATGGAATGAGATTTGCATGCCTACATTACCATAACAACTCTCCTGTCCCATTTTATGTAAACTGGTTGACTTCTCTTTTTAAAGTTTGAACTTTTACTCATATTATGGTTATAAGAAAGAATTTAAAAGGCTTTAGTTGAATTAGTATATGTATAAGTTTATGGTTCATGCATAAAATTTGTGAAATTATATTTTAAAATGTTGAAGGTAAAAAAGATTATTTGTTGAAAGATGCATGGTGCATAGTTGGGACATAGGGAGCAGAGCTGAGGAAAACGCTAGGAGCACTCATTGAAATTCATATTGGTGTCTAGTTAGTCTCAGGCATTCACTATTTTTTATGGTTGCTTTCTCAAATATGCCACAACTGCTACAGAATTGATTTGCTCACAGAAGCTCACAGAAGTATCTTCTCTTGCAGTTCTGCGACATGGTATCATGCCATGTGTATTTTATTGTTTTGTTCGACTACAAAGCCTTCTGTCCAGGTACACGATCTGCTACATGGTTGGTAATTTTCTTGTTAAGAGAAAGCGTCGAATGTTGATTCAAGTGATCCCTTCCCTTGAGCTCTTGGGGGATCCTGTTTTGTGCTGAGAGCAACTCATTACTCATTACATGCCTGTCGGATAAAGCTGGTTGAGACAAAATTGTATCCTGAACAATTAGAAGTGATACTTAGTAAAAGTTCAGTGGTGTTTAACATGAGGCAATGGATTCTTAGCGTAAATGGGTCAGTGGATTAGCCCGAGTTCATTGAAGATTTTATTGTTTCTTCAGAGTTCAGATATCATTGAATGATTCGAGTGGCTACTCCTATGCGAAAGAATCCAGTAAGCTTCTTCCTTTTTAGATTGTCCCAGAAAAATTGAAGGATACTTTTTGACACTTTTTATCTTATGATGTTCTATTCCTCGCATCCATCTAAAAAGTTATTTTCGTTTTTTATGTCAATTTTATTTTATTATCTTAAATTTTCAATATCGTGTTGAGTCTAATGTTTTATCCTCTGTGGGGTGGATGGAGTAGTTCATAAGGCCTCCTTTTTCGCATGTGTTTACCGGGTCCCAAAAATGGTACGATGCTCTCTTTTTTGTCTAGTTTAGCGTCAACTTCTTTTTCTTTATCTTAAAAATGAGTTAATATCACATAAGCCGGTGGAATTTGTTTTTTTCCACCATTACCCTTTAAAGAATTCTATGGATCATTCCTGTTAAATAATATTATAAAAATAAATATGTGGTTCTTCTTTTCATTAAAATGTGATACTGGAAAAAAAAAAAATCCACGGTTCATGTGATATTAACTTTATAAAAATTGTCTTTTACTCTGACTAGCATTTTTATGTTTAATTTTTGGAAAATAGCATCAGGATTTGGTCGAGGATCTTGAAAGGAATATCAAGGCTGCCTCCAGCAGTCATCGTTTTGCTTGCATATCCCATTAGTGTTTCTGGGCCAGGTACTACACGGACTTCAGAGTTGGGGTTTGGGGGTTCTGTTGACAAGCTTTTTCTGCATTTCAAACTCTAGAGATAAGATGGTTCCTTCGGAACTGGAGTGGAGGGTTCACCTCTAGGTTCGAGTTCAGAGTCTCTGTTTTGCCGAAGTTTGCCATAGTTCTGTGTGGGGAGAACCTTGCTTTATTTGACATGCTCTTTCTCAAGCTGCTGTAAATGCAAACGTTCTGCTCTACAAAGTATGATGTGGCAGCATTAGAATGACTAAGCAGGATGTATGTATTGAACGGTGTTTGAGATTTGGAGACGTTGGCGGCGTAGATCATTAACCTTTCATCGCGACATTTGTATGGTTACTTCATCACTAGAGATGGGTCACCCGCGTGTTGTCGCTGAGAGAATATCGATAATGATAAAATTACAGGAATGAGTTATGTGATATTGTTATATTCATTTGTCATATATTTCTATGAATTTAAAATTAAGGTAAAAGTACGAATGATTAATTAGTTTTAGTTTATATATCAAATTGAAAATATATATAATTAATTAAGTTTGTGTATTTGGGATATTAGTGTTTTGATATTCATTACATTTAAATTAATTAAAATATTATTTTAATGATTTGTTTAAGGAAACATATGTTCATAAACTACACAAATGAAATTAAAATATATGTATAATTTTTTTTGATTTTGTAATTAAAAAAAAATATAAAGTACGTGTTCGAACAAAATTATAAAGAACACATAAGCTGGGTTAATTTTTCCAGATGTAATAAAAGAAAAGAAAGTCGTAGAGTAGGTTCGTAATTTTAGAAGGTGGAAGATGTAAGGTTATTTTGGAACTTATAAAAAGTAATACTCTCTTCGTCCTAAAAATAATGAAACGTTTTTTTTACTGTTTCAAATTGTAGTGTTTGACTCAAAATTTAACTAAGAAAAACAGTGAAAGAAAAATAAAAAAAAATATATCTAGAAAGATTAGATTGCAAATTATGAGAAACATATGATCTCATTTAACATCATATGTCTATGACTTTATAAAAATAAATCGTAGATTAAATACTGTAAAAATAGTAAAGAAACATTTCATTACTTTTGGGACGAAAAGAGTAATATTTATTTACTTGGCCGTGAAAATGGAGGAGGGAGTGAGATCCTATATATAACAGTATCTGTGGTTCACCCAAGTATTTGAAAGAAGAAGAGATTATTTATTATGGAGGAGACAATCTGTGGTTTACCCAAAGAGAAAGATTGGTTAGGACGAGATATATACCGGTATTAGATTTAACACACGCGCTTTGCACGAGGAATAGATAATTTTTTTTTATTAAGGATCTATAATATTAAAGCGTTGTGTAGGAGGTTGCATTATCAAATCAAAGAGTACAATGTTGATTCAAAGATTCATGAGAATGAAAATACATAGAATCTCTTTAACGATCCGTTGATACTAACAGGGCGATGTGAAACCAAAATAGTCACAAAGCTCAGATAGAATAGTTCGAGAAGAAAGATAGACCATATCAACTGAAATTGGAAATGCCATGAAATGAGTGAGATTTATCTCTGAGAAAAAAAATAGCGATTTTTTTTTTTGGAAAGGAGGGAGCACATCCCCTATGTTCTCTTATTGATTGAAATCTCCCCAAACGACACTTACAATATTAGATAGCAGAGCCTACATCAAACAACAAAATTGCTCTCAAAATTAAAGAAGGCTAAAAAACCAACTCTCCTAACCCCTGCTTAACAGCATAATAGGGGTTAACAACCTATATTCTGAAAAAAAAATAGTGATTTAATCGATATTAATTATTAATATAATTACAAAATAGAGAAAATCTCATCTGTTTACCAAGAACGGTAAAAATCGGCTGCTTCGACTCGAACCTAAAGAAAACAAAAAAAGATAAAAATTCAAGCAAATAATGAGAATTTTTATTATGTGTATAGAGGAAATAAACTTATGGGGTATGAACCTTGTGCTGAAATTCTTAAGAAATGTGAAAGTTACTCCCTCTAGCGGATGACTTCAAACTGTGGACACAAAAGATTATATATATAAAGAGAAATATGAAGAGACAAAATAATAGCGAGTTAATTAGTATTAATTATTAATATAGTTGCAAAATAGAGAAAATCCCTTTTACTTACCAAGAACGGTAAAAATCGGCGACTTCAACTCGGACCTAAAGAAAACAGAAAAAATGAAAAGGGAACCAAACAATGAGAATTTTTATTATGTGTACAGAGAAAATAAACTTATAGGGCGCGAACCTTGTGCTGAACTTCTTCACAAATGTAAAATCCACACCCTCTGCCCTCCGGATGACTTCAAAGCGAGGACATAACATGCCATATAAAGAGAAATATGGAGAGAGAGATGTTGTGAAAAAATAATAAAGAAGTAAAGATGAGAGAAAGATATAAAGATTGGTGCAAAAAAGATGAGAGAGAAGATTTTGTTTTTAGCACTCTGTGTATATTTTAAAAGATGTACCATTCACTCTAGAAAAAAAAAAGGTGAGTGTTAAGTTATGAAAATTGTGAAGATATCTTTACTGAGAACGGAAAAAAAATTAAATAAAAGAAATCTTAAAAAGAATATTTACCATTTATTTAAGGAGGGAGAGAGTATTTGTTAGAAAATATAGCGTTGATTACATCGAAAACTCAAACAAAAATGAGAATTTCTATTATGTGTATTATTCAACATTAACTATTAATATAGTTAATAAAATAGAGAAGATCTTATGTGGTTACTAGGAATGGAGAAAGTGACCCTTGAACCTTGGGTGAAGTTCTTCACAAATGTGAATTCTATGTCGTTGACCGGATGACTTGAAAGCTTGAAACAACATGTTATATAAAGAGAATATAAAGAGAGAGAAGAATTAAATATGAGAGAGAGGGGATGGTTAGTTCATTTAGTTTTTTTTTTGTAGTCCGTGTGTATTTTAAAAAATGAATCATTTATTTTGATATGAAAATAAAAAAGTGCACGTTGGGTTGTGAAAATTCGAAACATATTTTTAGTTAAGGCAAAACATTTTTTAAATAATGGAAATGCACCATTTTTTAAGAAATCTGTAAAAAGAATACCCACCATTTATTTAGGAATGAGGAAACGTTCATGAAATGAAATCATTAGGTAAGATATGAATCCTACTAAATTCATACAATCCTACTAAAATCTGTACGCAATGATGGCCTACTAAATTCATAGAATCTTTACGCAATCATAGAATCCTACTAAAATCATAGAATTTTGTAAATTAAATGTGTACTCTAGAAGATGAAGTATTTACATATTTACTTTGATACATAAATTTAAAAGTGAGGGTTGTGTTCTCAAAATTCTAAACATATCCTTAATGAAAGCCTAAAGTTTTTTTAAATAAATAAATGCACATTTTTTTTAAAGAAATATGAAAAAAACAATACTCACCATTTATGGAGGGATGAAAGAAGTGTTGATGAAATCAAAGTAAAATCAATAGGTAATGATTATAATTATAGTAAAATCAATAGGTAATGATGAGAAAATAAAACTTATTCAACGACTCTCATAGTAATCTTTGATGTACTCATTGTAAATTTAATCTGTACTCTAAAAGATGAACTATTTACTTTAATAAAAAAAAAAAAATACGTTTTGGGTCCCGGTAATTTCAGACATATTCTTAATGAAAGTCATTTGTTTTTTTGAATCAAGGGAATACATTTTTTTTTTTTAAAGAAATATGAAGAAAAAAAAAATACTCACGATTTATTTAGGAAGGAACCGTACGTTATACAATTCTTTTTACCCATGTAGGTAATTATTATCATAAACTCAATGTACAAACTCTGACACCATCCAAACTGTATCTATAGATAATGATTATAAGAGGTACGGTGCACAATCAATCTTACAAATCTCACGCAATCCATCAAACTAACATAGAACTTCAAAAACAACATGTGATAATAAATGTGAAGCAGAACCTAGCAAAACCAGGAAAAACATCCTATTAATATCCTTTTTATTAATTTCTATTAATTAATCCTATTCTTTTCCGTCATTCCATAGTTATTTTATCATCCATGACTTCTTTAATATTACCGTCCAGGCCAAACCTGAACTTAATTACGTACGCCTAGCTAGAATGCTAGATCCATGCCATGGTCAATTCACCGTTAATACTATACCTTACCTTAATTGTTTATAAATACAGCTAATCGAACCACCCAAAAAGAAGAGCAACAATTTTCTCCAATCAAAGTCAATTTCTTCTGTTTCTTTTTTTCTCTCTTTATAAAAGGTTTTTGCGACATGGTGAACCTGAACCATATGGCTCATGTCGCCTTGCTAGCGAGTCCCGGCATGGGCCATCTCATCCCTATGCTCGAGCTCGGCAACCGAATGGCCACTCACCACAACCTTCAAGTCACCGTCTTCGTTGTCGCCGCCGACCAGGCTTCACCGGACCTCATTAACTCCTCTAAAGCTCCTAACTTTCACCTCCACTGTCTCCCGCCGGTTGACCTTTCCGGCGTCCTCCCGCCTGACGCTCCCGTGGTCACGAAGATCGTCGTCCTTATCCATGAGTCCTTGCCGGCACTCCGGTTTGCGATTTCAGAGATGCGCCAACCGCCGGCGGCTCTTGTGGTGGACATGTTCGGCACCGGAGCTTACTCGATCGCCGATGAGTTCGGTATGCTCCGGTTCGTCTTGGACACTTCCACCGCCTGGTTTCTGTCGGCAATCATTTACACAGGTGCCATAGACGAGAAGACCCTGGACGAGCATGTGGTGGAGCACAGGCCCATGAATATCCCTGGGTGCAAGCCGCTCCGGTACGAGGACACACTCGAACCACTTGAGGACAGGTACAGTCCTTTGCTCCATGTGTTCAAGAATGTGGGAACCACTCTTACAAGCGCCGACGGGATCTTGGTGAACTCGTGGCAAGAATTGGAGCCATCCACGGTTCGAGCTTTAGCTGATCGTGGGTTATTGGGTCCGGTTGCTCAGGTACCGATTTACCCGGTTGGACCGCTGGTGAGACGGTCTGGACCGGATGATTTGGAACCCCGGGTCAAAGATTGGCTGGACCGGCAACCTGTTGAATCGGTGATTTATGTTTCATTCGGAAGCGGTGGAACGTTGTCACTGAAACAGCTGACGGAGCTAGCCGTCGGATTGGAGCAGAGCCAGCAGAGGTTTATTTGGGTGGTCCGGCCACCCATCGAGAACGATGTGTCAGCGGCGTTTTTCGAGGCCGCGAAGGGCAGTTGTTGTCTCCACACACCCGCCATCGCCGCCGCTGATGTTACATATAACTTCCTCACGGAAGGGTTTTTGAAACGCACCAGCGACATCGGGTTGGTGATTCCGATGTGGGCCCCGCAAGCATCAATCCTGAGCCACCGTGCGGTGGGTGGGTTCTTATCGCATTGCGGTTGGAACTCGACACTGGAGAGCATAATGAATGGAATCCCGATGATCGCGTGGCCGTTGTTCGCAGATCAGAAGATGAACGCGACAATGCTTTCGGAGGAGCTTGGAGTGGCTGTGAGGGTGAGGGCGTCGTCACCAGAGAGCGGCAGGGTGGTGGAGAGGGAGGATGTGGAGAAGGCGGTGAGGAGGTTGATGGTGGAGGATGAGGAGATGAGGAAAAGGGCTAAGGAT
This sequence comes from Daphne laureola, assembly GCA_038382905.1. Classification (NCBI taxonomy): domain Eukaryota; kingdom Viridiplantae; phylum Streptophyta; class Magnoliopsida; order Malvales; family Thymelaeaceae; genus Daphne; species Daphne laureola. Next base: position 13,851 of record JBBYHH010047962.1, read on the forward strand.
CTGAAATGGAGTGGTCACAAGGCGTTGGCTTTCGGGGGATCAACGTATAGTTCCTTGTCAAAGGTCGCAAGGGAGTGCCAGGTCCGTGTGAAGGCAGGTTACGGGGCCTGATGTATCACTACAAAATTAATCTTCCTATAGTTTTGTCTAATTACAAAAGGAGGTAAAATTTTTGCTTCTATGTGAGTTGAGGGAAGTCCTCTTTCTTGTGTAAGAGGCATGTCGTTATTGGTTGATAACATCCCTATTAATTACTGATTATCATATCTCATAATAAATAGTGATAATTCCGTAATTAATTATGATAACACAAATCAATAATGACATATCACGTATGCAGGTAATTAGTAGCAAAATTTTATTTTTACAAACACTGTGTTGTACATACTAGTCAAGATGGTATGGCTTGTGATACTCGTGTATCCTATTTTAATTAATGAGATTAATGAGCCGAGCCGAACTCGTATTTGATTCCACTCGATAAATTGTGGTTTAGATTTAGTCCGTTTACTCGACTTAAAAATTTCATAGGCTTGAATTTATATGATAAAGCACTACTAGATTGAGTTCGACTTGGGTAATTAAATCTGAATCTTTCAACTTGTTTGGTTGGAGAAACTTAATGAATGGTTAAAGGTTATACATTTTGATTAAAAATCCTCCTCATCTTATTTAGCCAAACGGTCAACTTGTTAAATAATTTATTATATAATGGCTTGTTTGATCTTATTATTGGAGTTCCAGTTCAATCATCTTGCAAATGGCTTGGTTTGTTATAGTATTCCCATCGGATTCGGTTTCTTTGAAGTGCTCCCCTCAAATATTCTAAATTAATTTATTTTTATTTTTAATCAAGAGATTTATGGAGTTAAATAAAAAAAAAATTGATTTAAATATTTTTATGTGAATAAGTTAAATCTGTAATAATTGTTTAGTTCAAATCTGTATGTATCAAAAAAAAAAGAAGAGTTAAAATACAGTAAGAGACAAAGAAATGACGTCAGTTTCAGTTTTATTAAAAACTCGATAAAAAAAAAGATTTGAAAGTTATAAGAAACACAATTAACATTACAGAATCTACTCCGACTATCTCCAATAAATTTTAAATTTTTTTGTTATACAATATTTAATCTATATTTTTCATGAATATTTAAATATTTAATATTTTTTTAAAGAAAAAATCTAAAAAAATAAAATTAAATAAATTATTTTTTCTATATAATTTTATAAATCTCTTATTTAAAAAACCAATTAATCTAAAAGATTTATGAGAAATGATAATTAATTTGAAGTATTAAAAACTTTTGGAAAGTCACGAACAAAAGAATTGTTGCAATTAATAATAGAAATAGAAAATAATTAAACCGAATTTGATAAAATGGGATCAATCATATTTGTGCTGCCATGTTTCCGTTTTGTCAACGAAATATCGTAAATAAACGACTACCTAGCTGTAGCTGTACATCATTTATTTATTTTTAGGATAGGTTTTCTATGCTCGTTGAAAAGTTTCTTTTAAACTATCACTTATCTTTAATGGAATAATTCTTAGGTTTACTATTAATAATTTTTATTTTTGTTTTAGAAAATTTCTCGTAATTTTTTATCAACGCACACAAATCTATCCACTGAAATCTGTTTTTGTTTTGTTTTGTTTTTTTACTTTTTTCATTGGGCATGTAGCAAGAGCAATTTATCGAGTGGAATCAAATACGAGTTCGGCTCAGCTAAATCTAGTATCTATCTGACTCAGAGATCTACAAACCAGACCATGCCCGAAATCATCACTCCAGAGCTTTCGATTTATTCTCCAGAAAACCTGTTAGCTCCAAACCAGTCAACTCTTGGTTAATTTTAGTTTTCCTGCAAGTGCGTAGAAATTAGAGAAATAAATGAAAAAGAAACGTACGGAGAGAAAAGTTTTTCCTCCTAAAATTAAGATAGATGAATGTTAGAATAATAAAATAATTAGTATAAATACAACTCTGTATTCATTTACAGATAAAGCATAAGAAAAGAAAGCTTTGAAAAGCTTGTAGAGTTTGGTAAAATTATAAATGAAGTTCAAAGTTTATAGTTCTTTCTTTTGTGGTCCCTTTCTTTTCCTGCAAGAATTGATTGCTCAAATACTATTATTATTTTTTTC
>JBBYHH010048072.1:0-15986 GCA_038382905.1 Daphne laureola
AGATAAATATAATGTACATGCTACTTTCAACGTGAAAGATTTGTCTCCTTTTGTAGGTGAAGATGACGACTCGATTCTGTGGTCAGAATCTTTTCAAGAAGGGGAGAGTGATATGAACCTACCGAAACCCAAAGCACAAGATTCTCTTCAAGGATTTGGAGGTCCAATTACAAGAGTAAGAGCAAAGAAGGTCAACCAAGCTCTTTCCCTCTTCATAAAACAATTTACAAACTTGGAGGAACAAAATGAAAAGATTGAAGAAGAAGAGGGAAATGTAAGCATATATGCCACCAAGCCCAATGAGCAAACCAAAGGGGTGGTCCAAATATTCTCCATCATAATTTGGGAGTAAAGCATTTTGAAAACCTATAGGACTCAAGTGACAAGATTAAAGAAGTTGGAGGAGAAATGACAATTTCATCATTTCATCTCCAAATGTTAGAAACATAATGTCACTTGAATATGATAACTAATGCTACAAATAAATTGGACAATAAGTATAGAGTTAATTTTTTATAATTTTTATTTGTAATTTTTAGTTTATTTTCTTCCTATCCTATGACATTTTCCCTACCTATAAATAGGGGTTGTTTTTACACTTTGAAAGAAGAAGAGATATGAAATTCACTTTACAAATTTGAGAGAATTCTCTACATTTTCACAACACTTTTTCACTCAACTCTTGTTCAAATTTTTTGGTCAAGTTTATCTAAATCCAAGGTTGCTTTCTCTTGAAGAAAGATGCGTTAGATCCATCTTCATCCACCATTGGCAAGGATACTCCATTCACTTGAACAAATTCTTTATTTCAAGCAAGAGTTAGCTAAAATTCTATCAAGTTTCATTTCTAGTACAAGAAAGATCATCACTTGTGTTTCTAAATTCCAAAGAAACAGATCAACTGCAGAGGCCTACATTAAAACATAGCAAACACTGCACCGAAATAAAACCAGTTAGAGGCCTACCTTGTGCTGCACGACAAAGTGAGGGGATTACAACCTACACCTAAACAGATCAGTAGCTATAATAGAGTGTTTCATCTATATGCTATTAACAATTTCCTGTACAAGCTTCTCAATAGTTCTTGATGTGTGCCGAAAAATCTTGCAATTCCGTTCAATCCAACATTAATAGACAGGTCACTAGCTGTAAAAAGACACCTCCTTACCTCTGCTTTAACCGACTTACCTCTCACCATCTTCATGAACCAACCTCAACACCTTTTCCATTGGTAAGGACACTTAGGGTGTGTTCCACATCAAGTTTTTGACAAAAAAAGTGACAACTATTTGAAAATGACAGGGAAAATTGTGAAGAGAAAAATTTCTGAGAATTATGTGAATTTAAATTGTTGTTGTTTTTTTCTTGGAAAGAAGACAATCTTATATAACTTGCATAATCAGGACTTCAAGCAGCACCTTTCTGGAAAAAAAGACACTAAAAAAAGAGGTGATTCCTCCACTCCTAGCCTTGGGAGTATAGATCCTGTCCCAAGGGACGAGAGTTTTCCTAGAATCCAAGTTACCAGTCAAAAGGAAGGACCTACACTTTCTATCAATTTCCTCCAAAACCTTTTTAGGGATGGGGAAAGATAAAAAGCAGTAGTTTTGTATGTTGAAGACCACAACTTTAATTGATTGTAATCTTCCAACATATGAAAAGTATCTACTAGTCCAACACTTAAGCCTTTTCATAATCAGTTCAACGAGAGGCACACAATGCCTTGACAAAATTCTAGAATCCACTAGAGGAACACCCAGATATCAAATGGGAAAACTCCTCTACTCCATGCTCAAGATTTGAAATTGAATAGAAACTTAATGCTCCTCCTCTTGTGCATGGCCACAATGTCAATGGTCATCACTGTGATGGCAACAACATCAATAGTTTTCCTGGGGGCGAAACCGGCATGCCTCTTCTAACATATCAATTTCTTAGTGTGATCCATACGATTCAAGCTGTCAAGCTAGATCTGCAGAGATGTTGAAATTCAAGCTCACATCTCAGATCCAGTTGCGCTACAACTCTGGAATGTCGTCAATGAAATACGATGGATTTTAGCAGGCATTCTTGAAGCTCTAAAAAACACCAGAAAGAATTATGTTCTGCTGCTCCGTTCTGAAATTGAGCAGCAACTCAACTCAATGCTCCTACTTTCGGCGGTAGTGACGACAATCAGACTCCACATTGAACCCGTCATCAAGAGGTTTAGGACCATCATCGAGAGATCTAAGACCATCAGACTCCACATTGACCCCCTTATTGAGAGGTTTAGGACCATAAGACTCTATATTGACCCCACCCCAACTTTATTTCCTTGATTTTGCTTCCTCCTCTTCTCAAGATGACAATCCTCAATTTTATGGCCCCACTTTATCACACACCCCATAGCTTCTAGGGTGTCATTCATATTCCATTGCATGAACATAAGGCATCTAATTAGCCTTAAACTTGATTTCCTTAGGCAACTCCTCCTTTGCATGAAGGTCTATAAGGATCCGAGGAGCACTCAATCTAGTCTTCTGAATTGTGTGTGTATGTATATACATGTTAGTTTGAGATGCTCTGCTAGGGTTCCATTGAGGTTCCTCGACGGCATTGGATTTTGAGTGCGAGCTCTTTGAACCCACGTAATGGCGAAGAAGCAAGGTCAAGGCAGACTCGCGAAGAATCGTTTTGAGGAAGTGCAATCACAATCGGAAGAGGAGGGGCCAGCTCTGGTTGTGAGACTGTTGCTGAACCTGATTACGCCCCCCGCGGTGTCATTCCCTGCATTACTAAGGAAGCGGAGGTGACCCATACAAGGCAAGTCTTAAACAAACCCTTACCTAGTACCATGTCAACTGCATACCTCTTTAGAACTAGTGATTTGTCAAAGATAAAACCTACAAGACTAAAAAATCTTAAGCATATCATCCTCTCAGAGGAATAGAAAGAGAAAGACACCATAGATTTTAAAAATCACAGGAGTCACCACCTGCTATTAGCGGGCCTTTACATACTTCATATTCTCTTTTGTGACTTCTATTCCCATCACATCTTAACAGTGTGTTGCTCCATTGATTCCAGCCCTCATCAGAAATTTCAACCTCCTCCATATCAGCTACCAAACCATCAAATTTCCTTCAATTTCTAGCTCATTAAGTCCAAGACAGTTGCTCCACTGACCTTCCTGATGCTCGTTCTGCAATTCCACCGTGTGCCCTAATCCCGATTCCAAAACCCTAGTCTGTGGGTGAAGGTGCCACCTCCCTTTGATAGGTGGGCAAAACCTCTCATGTGGCTTGTGAAGAGGACCTCAATCTCTTAGAGAGAAGGCCTTGCTTCTAAGTTCGAGAATCGTGCCTCTCAGATCCAACCACACCCAGTGATATGCCCAAATTCGTCGACAATATTTGTGGTTGATTAAGCAACCCCATCACCAATTCATTCATCTCTTCCTCCAAATCATCATCAATCCATTGCTTAAACGTAGACCTCTCCCTCAATTTCGAGCCCTTTTCTTCTGCATCACTGGATTCGCAAAAGGACCGCCCTCAGAATCCAAAGTCCCCGCTAGGGACAACACTAGCAGGACAAAACCCTAGCAGAGCTCAAGTTCATTCTTTTACTGATCAATCGATATTCTCTAGGTAGTGGTTTCAGTGTTTCCGTTTCTAAAGAAGTTTTTTGAGCAGTTTTAGTTGAAGGTGTAAAAGAGAAGTAAAAAAATGAAAATTTTAAATTTTGTAGAAATTGTTGAAGGAAAAGAACATTACCAGAGACCCCCTTGCTAGCCATTCGACATGCCTGTTTATCCTGGATTATAACAATATGAAACATGAAAAGCGACACATTGTCCAAAAGATCTTACAAATTGCTACCGAAAAAGCACCTAAATGGGGATTCAACTCTGATACGAGGGCACAGAAAGGAGCGCCGCCCTGCTGCCAAGAATTCTTGGCCAAAGAATTAGAGGCTATGCACCATGCTCCGGTAGAAAGGACAGCCTCTATGAAGATTACAGTACAAAAAATGCGGCAACTGATCTAGTACTCCGAATCTACTGTGCGTTGTCTAATTGCTTACGGCTAACCAGAACACCTTCATTCCATATCTCTATCCACCTGCATGTAACAGTAGCAAATAAAAAACCCCAACACTAATGTCATGATGCAATTACAAGAAAAGAGCTCGCCGTAAAAGATGGCTCTCTAAGAAATGTCTGACTGGAATCTCACAATCCAATTTCAAAGCTAAGGCAATGGTTCAACTTCACATAGAAAATCTTGACGCAGGATATACACAAAACTCACACACATTAAGCAAAAGAAGCTACCTAGTCATGGATTAACAGAAGTTCAACTCACCTCGTGAGTATAAAAGTTATAGAAAATGCTACCGAAGTGAAAAGAAAGCTTTGGTTTGAGGTAAATTAGGATCTAGTCTAAGATGGGGAAACAGAAGTAACAAGCAGTAGTAGAAACTTTTACCTTGTCCCATCTACGTATATACAAAGAAATTGGCCATGCCTCCATCCACATTCAAAATTGCCAAAAAACACGTCACCGGCCTTTGAATAAAAGCGACCCTCTCCACTTGCCTTTCCCTTCCAGAAGTTGGCAAACCAACGGTCCCCGGTGTGAAAATAAAACCAACCCTACATGACACTTTAATTGTCTCAGAACAATTGGCAACATTGTCATCTAGTTCTATATCACACAAAGCTGTAAAAGTGTCTGGAAGGCAATACGTTACCATAGGTAAGTAAATGTAACAAATAACCTCTGGTAGAGCTGCCTACAGAACATTTCAGTGGCATCCTACAATTCAATATGTTTATATACAATTCGGACCAGTCTTGAGGTGTTTACAAACAATGACTGCTTTGAATTTAGATGACTTATGTAAAATCATACAAGCCATTTGATTCACTAAACTAATGTGCGGCAACCTATTTTTTCCATTTAAGAACTCACTTATTTTCTTGATACGGTTTTCATTTGGGACTATTCATGTTGCATGTCAACAAAGTTACCTAAACTAGAAACAAGCATGCCTTATGGTTTAATTGTCACTTGGGTGCTCGGAATCTGATCTTTGATCTAGCCATAGAGAGAAGGAATAACCATATCAATGTGAAAACATCAAAAGTTCTTTTGACCATTTGATTCTTGTCATGCTGATAGGACGTGTAAATAACTCAGAAAAGGAGTAAGGTAAATAACTCAGATTGTATGACAGAAGTGTTTGCATAACTGGAAAGAACAGTGTTCAAGAAGAAAAATAAACCACCTTTCCATGTATCAGATCTTCCCTCCATGATCCTTGGAAAACATCTCCATTACTGAAGTAGAATGTGCCGGATCCTGATCTCTTTCCATTCCGCCACATTCCATCATATATGCTTCCATCACCAAGAGCAAGACGGCCCTAACAATGTTCCCCATACATAATCTATCAATAATAACCCACGATGAAGCAATAAGAACACAAATTCTCCAAGTACAAGAATATAAAGCTAGTCGAATGTTGATACCTTTCCTTCAGGAAGACCTCCCTGACATCTTCCCTGGTACACTCCTCCCCTGTACTGTATTTTGACGATTGGAGTCCATTTTTTGGGTGAATCCCTTTCTGCTTCCTGAAAAAATAGAAATCTAAGATCGGAATGCCATAGTTTCAATTTATTTCATCCAATCCAGGTATTCTACAAAATGAAGAATTCATCCTGTCTCTCAGAGTAACTGCTAAATTAAGCAATAGACACACTTATCCATAAATGGTCCAACCCATCATAGTGATGACCTCCTGGTGCCCTAACGCTAATTCATTAAAGCTGCACCAATTAATGCCTATAGGATTTACATAGGATGCTGATGCTGAGTTGTTTTACCAGCCCGCACATAAAGCCCGAGTAAGTGGTGTTTATTTGCATGATTATGTCAACCGTGCTTCTAAGAGCTTTACTACCAATGCATTAATATGACAAGGCCTCTAGTGGATATAAATTGGGCTCGGGTGTGCTGATTTTGACCTTTATCAATTACTTTTCGCAAATCTCTAATAATCAAGATGCACCTCATATTTCATTGCTCTTTGCTGTGTATAGGCCCTGATCCTCATTCTTTGTAAGTGCCGTGGGGCGACTTTGAGCAATGAAATACGAGGCACCGTCCTCTTTCCAAAAAAAAAGACACATGACTCTGCCTAGCATGGAAGAAGTTCAACAATTATTTTAAGCATGATTTCAAGCTGGTAAAAGTTGAAAGTAGCACATCAATACAGACCAAGTTTTCTGTAAATACTCAATGCACAGCAGATTACCAGCATAGAAGCTGCGCGTGCAGAAAGAACTCTTTGCTTCTCAGAAATACTGGGATTTGTTTTCAAGATTGCTGGAGCAGAACTATAACCTTCTAGCACAAGCACAACACCAAAATCTGCATCAGACACTGCATCGAAAGAAGACATGCTTGAAATGAAAAACAATTAGATCTCACCTTCCCCAAATCCCGGTCCAGTACGTTTATTAGTACTTAGGACAGCTCCACCATCCATCAACTCATCAGAAGGCCTTATTCCAACAGGGAGGCAGTAGATGCCAATGTTATCAAGTGCCAGAGCAGCCCCACTCTTAGAGGCCCTTTCTTTGGCCCAGCTCTCTGCCATATGATGTCCTGGCCCTGCAGTCCAGCTATCAAATGCCTCTTGTTGGAAAGGAGAACCTGGTCAACATATTTTTGGACATTTAACAGTTACAAGATAAATAATACGGAGTAAATGAAAAACTATAATTTGCCAATTATTGTATAAAACTAGTTATGTTACCATCCATATATCCTTCAAACGGATGGTCTGATTCTGATTTTCCATCGCAAGGTGCCACTTCAGATACACCATCTGGAAATCTAAGAGGGGAAGAGAACGAGAACAAATTTATTTCATATGCCACATGCCAAAATACATCACAAAAGGGGAAAAGAAAGGTATCAGTAACCTTGAAGAGTTGAAATCATCTCTGATTTCTTCGACCACACCTTTTCCATCTGTGATGTTAACTGTTTCTATGTAATCCGATTTACCCCTTGCCACAGAAGCACGTGCATCCTGGACACTTCCATTACAACTTAATGATTGGGAATGATTTCCCTTCACAAAGTTGGAAAAGAATGCAAAATGCTGTGCGAGCTTAGAGAAAAGGTTCATTATCTCAGAAGGTTGTTTCTGAGCACTGGATTTCTCAGAAGCTTCTTGTTTGCCTGAGCTGGAGATCAAGCCTCATTTCAACCAGAGTTTAAAAACTATAAATACACAGACAAGATTCACCGAGACAGAAAGTATCCAAAATACGGAACATAAATTATTACTCCCTCCATCCCAGCAAAACTGATATGTTTTCCTTTTTAGGTTGTCTCAGCAAAACTAATACATTCCCTAAAAAGGAAATCTTTTTAAATCAACTTTACCTTATTACCCTCTTTTTCTCTTCTCACTCTGAAAACCTACTTTTATCTTATATGCTTGCTTTACCTTATTACCCTTTAGTCAACAGCATTTCTTAATCTCAATGCTTGGTCAAATGTATCACATTTGCTGGGATGGAGGAAGTACTTTATACTACAAGATCAAAACACCAAACACTGAAAAAGTAAAACATTGAAAGATACAGAACAAGGCAAATCTAAAGGCATGAAAGGATGCCACAAAATAAAACATCTTCAACTGGAATCTTTAAAGCCTCTATCAGACCAATGCCATCATCTCATTTTCAGACTGTGGTCCACTAGGCACCCCATTTCACATCTTTTGTATGTTCACACACTACCGTTAACTTGAATTTTCTTGCACTTACTGCTTAATGTCTATATGCTTACCTGTTAGACTTAGCAGTAAGAGAATAATCTCTTGCATGTGATGATGACAGAAACTGATAAATTTAACCAAAAAGCAGTTACTGTGGTGTCACTAAATGTATGTTGTATTTTAGCCACCATTCTTGGCTCAAAACCCTCCAGGGCTTCGAACATACTATTATTCTTGAAGAGTCTGAAGTCAACGACTGTTCAAGAAGAGTGTTTTATTGCGTGTAATGGCACAGAAGAAGTTTATATACACTTCTAAATCTGGCTAAGGTTAACCATCAATGTCGGGGCCAAAATATGAAAATAGAAAGTTTCATCTTACAGACAGAAATGCAGTGTGACCAATATGAAAAACAATGGCCATTGCAAGAAGTGTGTATTCTAAGAAAAGTTCATGAGACTCTTACCTGAAAATAACGACTGTTGTGACTATCATACCCTTTTCCCAAGTAGGTTCATGAATCAGATATGTGATAATTTCTCTTGCATGATCAGTAGTCTGGCGAAAATCATGCCAAAATGCTTGCACATCAAAGTCGTTGATAACCTCTGAACTTGCTACTCCGCATATGAACAAGCCATCCAGGTCCTAGAATCCAAAATTTAGATTGGACCCAATTTTAACGTTATAAGAAATAAAAGCATGATGCATTAGTGCAATTAATGCAACCATGTTATCGTTATCAGATAAAAAAAACTAGGTAACCTCAAAGCTAGCAGCCATAAACACAAACAGGCAATAATCACACTGATTTAAACACTGAACCTCTGTTCTCAATAATTTGTTTGAATCTCATGTTTCTTCTATTCAGATGCCTATACCTCAGCATTAATGAAGGGGCAACCATAGATAGCTTGTGATACTGAATTTCTGATGTCAGAGCCACCCCCAAATCCAACTTTTGCTTCTTTATACCCTTGAAAAATCTGCACCCGATGCATTCATCATACATCAGAAGAATATTGAATACGAACTAGAAAATATGACATTAGAATGCGGAACACTGGAACTCTAAATGCTAAGAGTTGGATCTAGATTGACGCACTCTAAAACATCAGAGGTAATGACGAACGGCTTAGTTGAAGTGAAATGTACATCAAGTGCTTACAAATTACATTTACAATCTCTGAATCTTTAAATTCCCTCATGTGACTGTGAGGTACATCGATGAGTTTTCTGTGCCTCTCCTGGTGTATCATACAGAGCACTCAGTGAAAATGAGGGTGGTAGAAATTTAAAGAACTAAGAACACGAGCTATGCAATATCTTACACAGAAGATGGCAGAGACCATATTTATGGCCAAAATAACAGAACTATTAACAGTTTGTATAGCTTCATCTAGTGTTACTAACTCCTTGTTAAGAAGCATGTTCCCGTCAATATCTGAAAGAAAAAAATAAAAAAAAACGCTTTAAGTATCAACAAATAACAACATTAGTATTAAAATCATCATACAAGCTGAGAGCTCTACTCAATATATCATTCGACAAAGTAAAATTGAAAGGAAGTTACCGCCATTTAAGTTAGAGATTTTCTGAAACAGGACATTGATACTCCTTTTACTTTGACAAAACCAAGAAATTTAACACTATTCGCAGTACAATCAAAAGTTCAAACAAAGCAAATTTGCTCCCACAAGCTTCAAAACTCAGCAGGTTAACTAGAACCACAAATGGAAAGGAAAGGTAAACATTAAGACATACGGCTATATTGCAAAATTCTTATAGAGATGCAGTTTGGTCATGTTCCATGATGTGCATGTAGAATTTAAAGTATTAAACATGTAATGAAACAAGACTCCAAAAACCATATCAACTCATCACCATTTCATGATATTTTTCATGCAAGATGGAAAAGGCCTGTATGATGATGTTGGTTATCAAAAACTTCATCTCATATTCCCCCACATCAGAATTGCAAGGGGATTCCATAAATAAAAAGAGACATACGGCTATATTGCAAAATTCTTATAGAGATGCAGTTTGGTTATGTTCCATGATGTGCATGTTGAATTTAAAGTAATAATCATGTAATGAAACAAGACTCCAAAACCATATCAACTCATCACCATTTCGTGATATTTTTTCATGCAAGAGGGAAAAGACCTCTATGATGATGTTGGTTATAAAAAACTTCATCTCATATTCCCCCACATCAGCATTGCAAGGGGATTACTATAGGGTTCTAGTTTGGCATTACAAGGGGATGATCCAGGGAGTTTGTGGCAATGCCCAGCAAGGAGTTGGAAAAGCTCCAGAATGAAAAACATAACCCTGCAAGCTGGAGTTGAATGCTACCACTGCTGAACTAAGTGAGTTAGAAGGAGAAAATAACTAAAAATACTTGTGTCAGACACACAGCAGAACCCTGAACTTGGTTCTGCTCATAACTTGCTCAACACCATAAGATCACTTCTCCCACAGAAAAAACACTACTTTGACATTCATTTTGCATTCATCCAGAGCAAATATAAAGGCTGACAACAGTCGACGAGCCAGAAGAGATATTTTCATGGCATTCACAGCAATACCGATAGTGGACCATTAAATAATCCAGTCAATCTTAACCTACTAAGCAAAAAGAAAGAGTACCAGTGCGGGTCTAGTTAAAAGAAGGTTGGTCTCATTCGAGTCATGTTAGAAGCAATAGAAAGTAGAGACAGAACTTTGAGCCATATGTCAATCAAGTTCTCTGCTGTAGCATTACAATGAAGCAAACAACAACACAAGTTCCTTAACATGCATAAGGAAAAAAGCCTGCAATTATCATCTTCAGAATTGCCCATAATGTACAAAAAAAATGAGTAACTCGCATCATATGTGAAAATATTTACAGTGTAAACTGTAAACAGGTAAAGAGTGTTTGATGTATATTTGAGCCTTTGACATCAGTCAAGGTCCCCTTGTTCTTCAATCTGTAACTTGTAATACAAAAACAATATAAACAGAAAATACTACCGTAACAAATAGGGGATTAGTAACCAACCAATGCAAAAACTTGTGTACTCTTGAAGTTCTCCCACCAAAGTACTGACCTGCAAATTCAATCATACCTAACAAATATGAGCTTAAATCAAGAATACGAAGCAATTCTTGAATGTTCTCGAGCCCTTTAAAGTCCTAGAGAAAGGTGTTCTAGCAAATACTATCAGCTTAAGTCCTAGACTAAGAATTGGAGGGAATGTTTAGATTTATAAATTTTGAGAAAAGTTTTGTAAAGAACAAACCCTAAATCAAGGATATGATATATGGACTTTCACTCATGATACACACTAGTTAGAGTAAATCTACTGGGTAATACGTCAAGTAACTAGAAACATGTAGCCACATCTACATTCGAGCATTAAACATACTTACAAGACATGTTGCCCAGGAAAAATGAAATTGATATTATAGAAAGCCAAGATAGGTTGCTGATTCTTCCAAGTATAAAGGAAAAGGAATAGAAGTTTGTATACAATCAATTGCAAATAAATTACTACTCGTATTAATTATGCTGCTAGCTAGTTGGCATTGAATCCATGATGTAACAGCATCAATATATGAAAATATCCCATATTACATTCTTACATAACAAAGATTCCTACAACCTGGAGCATCATATTTTCCAGCGACTTTCAAATGTTCTCCAGATGCATTCAATATCAAGAACACAAAATGTTCATAACCAACATCTTCAACATGTACGTCAAGGGTGTCTTATATATGCCTTACCAGATCATACACTTTAATCACTTTCATACATTGTTGTTTTTTGTCCCTTCAAGATGGACAAACAGAAAACTATTTTCAGCTTTATTATGCATTAATAAAACAAACAAACTAGCATAAACCAAGGTAGTTCAACAATCTTTTGATCACACGTTTATATTATTTCTGGTTGAAATCGTTAGTATGTGAAGGGTTTTTTCTCCCTCCTTATAAAATTTGCAACACAATGTATAAACATATCCTTCCTAAACATACAAGCAATGACTTTAATTAACAGTTCACTAGATATTGCATTTTACTCAGAAATGCTACTATATATTCTTGGAGGGGAGTTTAACTATATAACTTGGAGTTACTTCGGAAAAAATATCGATGTACATACGCTGTTTCTATTCGGCCATATTGAAAACAAACACAAATGAGGTAAGCCCTTAGTTCTTAAATGTTGTGTAGCGTAAACTTTCAAGTACCATCAAATCATTATGGAGCACATAACTACACTAAAGAGCTTGAAAATGAAAGATCATAAAACTCATGAACTTTGCATACCTCATCAACACGCTTTTGTCCTTCAAACTTAAAGGGCTTCAAAGTAATAGCAACAGAAAATCCATTCACTGATCTTATCTTTCTGAGAATATCAATTGCCACTGCATGATCCCGACCATACCCAGAACCAGCAACCTGGAGTAGGCAGGAAAGCAAACAAAGAAGAAATCAGCCCTGTAGGTATACATCAGAAATAAACTACTCCCTCTGTCCCATAAAACCTGGTATATATTCCTTTTTAGACTGTCACAGAAAACTTTGTACGTTTTCTATTAAGGAAACTTTCTAACACCATTTTACCTTATTACCATCAATTCCCTGTATGCCAATTTTACTGCACTACCCTCCTTCAACGTTTCTTAATCACCATGGCCGGTCAATTGTGTCATTTTTCTGAGACGGAGGGAGTATTATACATCTCATACAGTCCTCTACTTTCTAGGCAAAAACATACTGACTGCTATATACAGATAACGGCGGAAGACGATTATAATTACATGTGCATTGAACACTCTTACATACACTACAGCTCATTTAACAGATTGAAATTTAAGCGTGCAAGAGTCAAGAGAAAGGAATGTACAAACAAGGATAACCGCCTTCGGGGATGACTCTACAAAATCAGCAACTTCTACAACATTCGGCTTCACATCTGAAATGTCCAAAAAGGGGGGAAACTCAAAATTCATTCGAAGTCTAGCTGGAAAGACAAACTCCACTAAGGCAGTGGAACCACTATGAGCACAACGATGTTAGTTAAGCTGAACTAGACCTGTTCCAATAAATCTTTGTTGGAGTTGCACATGTAATTCAGCGTTGACAACAATATTCCTGAGAGAATGAGAGAAATGCCGGCGAGAATCAATTTACAGGCGCCAGAATAAGTAAAAACAATATCCGAAATCATCTATCACGTTACCAGAATCGCAAGGA
The DNA here is from genome assembly GCA_038382905.1 of Daphne laureola. Taxonomy (NCBI): domain Eukaryota; kingdom Viridiplantae; phylum Streptophyta; class Magnoliopsida; order Malvales; family Thymelaeaceae; genus Daphne; species Daphne laureola. The sequence continues at coordinate 13,039 of JBBYHH010048072.1, forward strand.
GGTCGAACTGAAATGAGAATCCAAACAAAATTCAACAACTGCGTCCTTTCGGCCACCAATGGAAATCACTTCTATAAACCCTGACCTGACAGTTTCGAACTTCCCTTCCTCGTTGGCAGGGTCATTCAGAGAATGAATTTGGTTGTCTATCCTCATCGTTACTCCATGAAGAGAGATGAGATTCCGACGCAATTTGTGACGAATAACCCTCTTAGGACGATAAAACGAGCAACAGGAATTGAAGTTTCCTCTGAAATGAAAATCAGAGAGAAGCCGGTGGCGAGGGATTACGTCGTAATTAGCGATAACGGAGAGCTCCATGGTCGACTGAACCGGATTACTGCTTCTGTTCTACCGTTGGCACTCCTCAATTTGTTTTCTCTTATGAATTCATGATGATTTAAACTTGGGCGTCTGAAGCCTCGGCTCTGACTGCTCCTCTGTGTTTACAGTTTGAACGAAACAAGGTGACTACCATTACCAAGGAAGATGGAAGATGGAAGATGGAAGATGAGCATCTTGTATTGTTGCTACTTTTGGATAAAATGCAAAATTAAGAGAAACAAAAGAAAAAACGCTTGGGCTAGAGGCCTGTATAACTCGAACCAACAGCCCATTCAAGCCCATATTTGTTGAGGCCCGGAAAACTCAGAGAAGGGTGCATGTCCGTTGATGCGTTTAACAACAGTTTTTGTAAGTAATTGTTGTGTTTAGAAAAAATTATCATTTGGTAAGTTGTTAAGTTTAATTGTAATTATTTGATTTCAATTATTAAAAAATTAGTATTTAAAATGTTAGGCTTGAAACAGTTATTTTTAAAGATGGCATGCAAATTCATTTTACTTCTTCTTCCTCACTCCAAATATGCAACATGGAGCTAGGTTTTATAAAAACATGATACGCAACTTTCTTCAGCTTATACCTAATTGTTTCATTTCATCTACATTTATCAAAAGATATATCTGAAAAATAGACTTAATTCAGAAGCAAGCATGATAGGTCCAGGAAATCTTTATTGAAATGAAAGGTGGAAAAGGGAGAGGATTTCATGGTACGTGATGTTTGCTATGTGTGTGTGTTTCACAAGTGACAACATTAAAGGACACATGATTTGTGGCTGCTTAACGGTAGTTTTGTAAGTACGCTGAGATTTGATGGGTAGGACAACAAGGAAAGGATAAGTATTGCATAAAAGCTAAGAGGAGGATGAGTCTGTAAATCGACGAAATAATATTCCACCCACAAAACTACACACCCTAATCAAATCATGATTAAATAATGCATATTCGTGAATGACACTGAGATTCATCCTCTCTAATTCTCCATCTTGTACGCCCGCGTATGGTTAAGCTGTCACTGTTTGATAAGAATGACAACTTAGCATGTGCCAAATTACCATCACTAAGTAATACTCCTATGTGCATCACAAGAAAGCATATATGTTTCACAATTAGTAGCATACGTACCCATTATTTTCATACCAGAATTTAGCTAGGGTACAATTCTAAGATCGTATCGACAATGATAATTAAAATAAAAAAGAAGCTCACCGTCCGGTGCTCCAAGGTTGCGATCCGATGATTTTGGACAGTCTGTGAGCAGTCCGTCGTAGGTGGTCCTTGCGATGGGCTGCGCTATGGGTGAAAGTTGAAAAGTTTGAGGTAAAATTATTAAGGTTCATTGTTAGGAGCATTAGGGAGTGTCTAAGTTGTTAGATTCAAAACTTGGGGTGCCAATGAAGTTTTCAAGAAAACTTTAGTAGCTAAAATTATCATTTTCTCAAAGATTCGTCAAACTTAACGAAAAGTTGAAGAGATAGAGCTACAAATGCATGATAACTTTTTTTAAAATGAGACTTTAATGGTACAAATTCTTAAAATATGACTCTCGATCCCATATGATAATAATTAAGGTTATAGAACTACCAGTGCATTTTATCTATACTAATTCATAAGTTTTAATCACCTTGGAGGCAATTAGCATCGACATTGTAACTGGTACGAGCGAGAGTCATGATGGACTTCCTTTTGAGCATAGTTGGAGTATTAGAGAAATTAAGGGTTCACTAGCTAGGTTTTTAACTTAACTTATCAAACGAACGATTATCGATCGAGTATACTAGAGCTCAAGTTCGAGTTTGAGCGCAATAGAAAGTTTGAAACATTTAATAAGTCATCAAGTTTGCAATATATAACTTAATTTGAATGTCTATCAAGCCATTATCGAGCTATATCAATCTATAAGTGTACCTATGTTAGGAGGTTAATTGCTTAAATAGATGCACTTAACTAATTTACAATTGTTTTCTTCAACATGTCATTATGTGCTCGTTTCCGGCTATATAGTAGCCTTTTGTGGAGGTTGATGCGTCAGCGAGTGACTTCTCTTCTTGGTCAAGTTTTTGGATTTCCTTCCAATCGTTGTGGCTTTGTTTTAGGGATGTTCATGTTGCTTATTTCTTCTTTTATTTGCTACTTGTTTAAGTGTTTATTTTGTTCTGATTATTCAAACTTTATCTTGTATTATTTTCATTGAGAATAAGAATTTACAATAGTTACTGAGCTCTTTTAAACTTCAATTGAGCTCTAATCGAACATGATGTGCCGTCAAACCAAATGTGAGCCAGTATATTAGATACTCATTGATATGAACCTACCGAAACTCAAAGCACAAGATCCTCTTCAAGGATTTGGAGGTCCAATCACAAGAGCAAGAGCAAAGAAGGTCAATCAAGTTTTTTCCCTCTTCATGAAACGATTTGCAAACTTGGAGGAGCAAAATGAACAGATTGAAGAAGAAGAGGGAAATGTAAGCATATATGGCACCAGGTCCAAGGAGCAAGCCAAAGGAGTGGTCTAAATATTCTCCATCATAATTGGGGCCCAAGAAGAGTATAAAGCATTTTGGAAACCTATAGGACTCAAGTGACAAGATTAAAGAAGTTGGAG
>JBBYHH010048293.1:0-15982 GCA_038382905.1 Daphne laureola
ACCACAAATGCAATAAATTTGATGCACCTGCTCAAGTGTTTTGAGGCAGTCTCGGGGCTAAAGATCAACCTCTTAAAGAGCATAATTTTTTGGGTGGGAGTAGCCTCTGATGATGTCATAAGGCTGGCGAATTACCTACATTATACAACGGGATCTCTTCCATTTATGTACTTGGGCCTACTAGTGGTGGCAAATATGAGCAGGAAATCAACTTGGGGTGAGGTGGGAAGAAGATTTGAGTCCAGACTTAGTAAATGGAAGGCAGATTCCTCTCCATTGGGGGTCACCTAACTCTAGTCAAATTTGTACTGTCCAGCATTCCACTGTATTACTTCTCTTTGTTAAGAGTCCCAGATTCAGTGTGCAAAAGATTGGAGAAAAACAGGAATAAATTTTTTTTGGGGTATTCTGGTCATAACAGGAAAATTATCTGGGCTAAAAGCTCAGCTCTGTATGGGGAGTGGGATGAAGGAGGTCTCAAGGTGGGGAGTCTTAATTGCAAAAATCTAGCTTTACTAGGGAAGTGGTGGTGGAGATTTAGAGATGACAAAAAATTACTGTGGCAGAGGGTGATTGCGGCTATCTACGGATTAGATGGGGGTCTTTGTATTAATCAGGAGGGGGTTGGAGTAGGTCCTTGGGTTGATATCATCAAAGCAGGGTTAGAAATTGATGCTAAAGGGGGGGAGTTCTCAGCGTCATTTTCTCAGTCTATTGGAAGGGGGGACAAAATTAGATTCTGGAATGAAAATTGGATAGGTGTTATTTCTCTGAAATCAAAATACTCGCGGCTTTATGCTCTTTAGATGGAGAAATATTGCAAAGTTGACAACATGGTGGAGTGGGAGGGGGACAAATATCAGTGAAAATGGAATTGGAGACATGTTCCTAGAGGAAGAGATGCGGGAGAGCTAGAAAGTTTGCAGCTAGAACTTCAGGGCCTAACTCTAGAGCGAAACAAGACAGATTCATGGCTCTGAACTCAAACATCAAATGGAGTCTATGCTACGAAAAAGATAGCAGCAGCTCTGGATCTGTTTGAGGCTGAAATATCAGATATCCCAACATTATGGCTTGCTTTCCTTCCAAGTAAGGTGAATATTTTTGGGTGGAGATTACGAAGGAATTTCCTTCCTTCTTTCCTCTCGGTGGCCATGAGAGGTATCCCTACCCCTTCACTCTCATGCCCCTTTTGCTTCAATTTTATGGAAAGCATAGACCATGCCATTCTAAGGTGTCAAGTGGTGATGACTGTATGAAAGTTGGTGGCAGCTTGGTGGGGGCTAGACTCGGTATTCCTTTGGGACATTGAGGACATTTATGCAAATGAAACATTATGCCTTGTTCCATCACAATATCGGCAATGGTGGGAAGGAACACTAACGATGACGGCTTGGGCGATTTGGAAGACAAGGAACAAGTTTGTTATGGAAGGAGTCTAATGGAGCCTCATAGAGCTGTTCTCTTCAATACAGATTCGGACTCACCTTTGGATTTCCTCAAGGAACCCAAAGATGGGCATCTCATGGACAGATTGGGTTTGTTATCCTATAACACCAAGGCCTTAATCTCTTTTTTGTATCCTTGAGTTTGTTCTCAAAGGATGAGTTTGGTTGGTAATAGGAGTAATAGCTCTCGTGTAAGAAATTTTTCCTGCTCTTGCAGGGTCTGTAAATTTTTTGGTTTGTCCTCCTCTTTAGAAGGCAAATCATCCATTAATACATCCATCATAGTTGTCCAAAAAAAAAAAAAACACTATAGAGAGTACTATTTCAACTATGTGAAGAAAGCATGTGAAGACTTGAATGTTTTCCTAGAAAACCATTATTGGCCAACTGAGAACATGATTACCATTGATGGGATTTCTCATAGGATTATTGAGTTGATATTAAATAATTATTGTTGATACTCTAGTAGTGACTTAGAAATAAAAGTATGTGATAGTGGTGGCATCTTAAAGAATTTTGACTGAATAATAGATCAGGAAGTTTAAACGAATTCTATTGACCGTTTGAGAATGTGGGAAAGGATATGGGATCCACATCCCGAGTTTTGACCGTATGATGGTATTTATAGGGAAATGACTCGATATCTACTCGGCGGTTTAAAGGATAAGCATATGACCCATCTTCCTTGCTTGCGCCATACCATTTGCTGGTGCACGTATTCAAATAGAGGAACATGCTTAATGAAGAAAGTACATGTACCTACTACATGTATTTTTTCAAGAACAATATAATAACTGAACTATTGTCATGTTTCGATGGCAACAACATTGTTAAGAGCCTAATGACTGGGAGTTCGGAGAAATAACACTAGAAGATCAAACACTGAACTGTGACCACACTGAGAGCTAGATTTACAACATGAAGCATCTCCAAAAGGTGGAACTAAGAACTGTGACTAGGCTAACATGCCGAGTCAGGGTCAACCCTTCTTCCTGGCCGAGACCGCCACCTCCCTGTAAGTCCCTTGAACCCTTCTCTCTTTCTATTCTTACTTTGCAAGTTACTTGTAAATTATATTGTTACTTGTGGAGACATATACTCATGCTGCTCATATAAAACTTGTAAGGAACCTGACTATGATCATGAACTGAAGAGAAGGGCGGGATGGACGGCTGCAGCTAATGGACTACAACAAGAAAGACTTGGAGGATCTCGACACTATTTACTTGTATCTTCTTTATTTCTTTTCTTCATTTCTTACTTTGGAAGTAAACGCACTCTGAACCTCCGGTTGTGTCAGGACAATCTTAGTTGTTTCGTGAACTTTGTTTTTAAAACATTTTAAGTGGTTTTACGAAAGATCTTGAGAGTTGTGAAACGTCGTTCACCGGAGTTCACCGTCTGCACTAGCAGGCATTTGGAACGGCGGGTTCATAACAGCTGGAGCAGATCTCACCGCCACTGAACTTCAATCGGAGCCTCGTCTTGTTACCGTCCTTGTCTTTGTTAAGGCCTACAACCCTAACTCTCCCCCCAAAGCCCCAAATGGCCTACAACCTTAAATTCCGTAAACACTAGAACCCTAAATTCGACTCAGGTAACAAATCTTTATTTTACCGCCAAAATCACCTTTTTACCACTTCAACACTCCCGTTTAATGTTGACTGCCCTATTGATCCCGTTCAATTGGAGGCCACGTACACATACATCGAACACGTGGGATCCCCGTGATGAAATATTCTCACACATACCCACCATTAATCAATTTAATGCCAAATAAAGATCAAATAAATTATTAAGGTGGTAATATTGGACTGGGAAACAAAAAAAAAATATGCAATAACGATCCATCTTTAAATGTAGTTGTAAAAAAAGTTCTTCGACTAAATGTAAGCGGCAAAAAAAGAAATTCTCCCTACATGATTTGTTAAAGCCCTTTAAAGTAGAAACGCTACCTTAGTAGATGTCATTTAGATCATAAACCTGTAATATCCTCTAACAAATACATCTAATAAAATTAATGAAATTAAGGCACGTACACGACATGAACGTCTGGGAATAACTGTTTTAAATAATTATAATATTTTAGATAATTTTTTAATAATCAAAATTAAACAGTTCCATGAAAAATTATCCATAAATAATTTTTCAAAACACAAAAATTACTTTTTGTTTCCATCAAAGTAAGTCGGCAGGGTGATGAGATGAGGCAACTTCTTCATCATCCGAAAATAATTTTGTGCCAGTAGCGGTGGTTACTGTGGATGATGACGCGGTGGTGACCGTTGTTCTATTTTTACGCCGTTGTCGCATTCGCCTTATAACCTCAGACGCCGATAGAGCCGGTGATCCAGCTGGTCCGGAATCATGACCAACACTAACCTCTCCTGCTGAAGACGCAGTTGGTGAAGGCAACATAAAAGTTAGTAGTAAGAAGGGAGTGAAAAAGGCTGTCCTGAAGGTAGAGAGTAACATCATAAGCAGGGCGAGGTAGATATAGATAGATGTCCAGACAGAGAGCGTCCACTTCCACCTACGCACCAAGTCTCTGGTCCATGGAGGCTCGGACTTCACCACAATGTGGGCATCGTAGAGCTGAGGCAACTTGAAGGTGCCTGCTCTGGGACTCAGTGTCACTCTGATTTCGTATCCACCGTTTAGTTCTTGATTATGAGTGTGCTTCAACAGACGGGGAAGATGCAAGTGCTGGGTCTCGGAGGAGAGCCCGAAGATTAAGGGCATGGCCATTAACAGGGTCCGGGCTAGTCGGATTGGGGCGCTGCTGAAACGTAACATGCATGCATGGCTGCTGGAACTTAGTGTTACTCCCTCTTTTTTCCCACCATTGATTTTGGTAGACAACAACTTTGCGGTTACCTATTGTGGGGATTCAAAATCGGATTATTATGTAAATTGAAACAATTTTAATGAAATGTCAGGAGTTGGCAATATCAATTGTTGTAGGGTTCTCGGAACATTGGAAAAAATAACTGGAAGAAAATGTCCTCAGACCAGCTTAAACAGAAAAGAACAACTTATGAGGGTTGTCTTGAAATATTTTAATTCCAAGAATAGAAAAATTTGCAGTATCGTAATGAAAATTTATTTTTTAATTTGTTAAGGCAAACACAAAAAAGTACTTGAACTTTTTCAAAAACCGGTCACTGAATTTTTTATTTAACCGAATAAATTACTGAACTTTTATAATTATACCAATCCCTGTCACTACCAAAAAAATCAGAAGCAATTAAGATAAAACGTGTACTTCTTTTGAATCGAATTAAGATAAAACGTGTACTTCTTTTGAATAAAAAAAATTAGAGATATTTTAAATTTAACTTTATGCTTAATCTGAATCATTTTTTTGAAACGCAGGGACTAAATTAATACCATTTTAAAATTTCAATAATTTATCCCCGTCACTACCAAAAAAATCAGACGCAATTAAGATAAAACGTGTACTTCTTTTGAATCAAAAAAATTAGAGATATTTTAAATTTAACTTTATGCTTAATCCGAATCATTTTTTTACCTGAAAAATCATCAGAAATGAAATACAAGGACTAAATTAATACAATTTTAAAATTTCAATAATTTATTCGGTTGGATAAATTTGGGACAAACTTAAAAGTTTCGGGATTTATTTGTGTTTTTTACAATTATAAATAAGTTTATTGTCATTAAAAAAAAAAAAAAAAAATTAAACAAAACTGTGGTCACCTGGAACAGTCCGAGTTCCCTGTTGTAGGGCGAGTCTGGGATCAAAAGCAGCACACACACATGAAAGTTACGTCCAACAGGAATCATGTTATTATTGGTAATGGTACTCTCAAATCTCACCACGCCAACCGGATTAGCTTCTCTGAAATCAAAATTAAGTCTATCTTGAAGCACAACCGGCTCCTCCATCCACACCCGCACCACCACAAATCCAGCGGCCACAGCCACCACCATCAACACCATCTGGATCACGCCCATGTGCATGGCGCCCACCAATCCATACCCCAATTTCTTCACTACCCGGCTACTCTCCACGCCCCGGTACACCAAAGCTAGCGGGTAAATAATGGGGGACACCAAAGCCTCTAGGATGCGGCCATGCAGAGAGAGCAGCTCCTCTGCCACCCGCCAAATCATTTTTGATACCACAATATTCATCAGCTAAACAAAAAAAGGAAGTATTTCTTGAATCTAGACTATAAATTAGTAAAAAATACAAGGAATGTTTTTAATTTTTTTACTGGAACAAAGTATGGATTGGATAGATAACAATAGCCGCGTAAACTCAATGGTAGACACGTTACTTACATGCACTGCGGAAGACCTAAGCAAACTTGGGAAAACAACACATAACATAACATGCATATTTAGTTAGTTGCTTGACAGCTAACTCACCATGATAAAAAGACAAAGTTAATGAATAGATAAAGAATTCTAGGAGTCTCTAGTAGTAAAATAGATGTATGTTTTTCTCAACTACGCAGGAAAATGTATCATTTTGTCACGTTTAGATAAAGGTATTATTTTATCACTCTTTTAGTTTGGTGGTACCAGAATATCACTGCCGTTATAGTTTGCGGTACACGTTTACCGCTGATCGTTAAAATCACCACACTGACACTCATCACGCATGACGTGTCCCTTTTTCTCTGAGCTGGCGAATGAGGTGCTGCTAACTCGGCGCTGACCGGGCAACTATATTGTAAATTTATAGATATAGAGGATTAAATTGCACTTATAACAAATATAAGAGACTAAATTGGCAATCTCCCACTCTCCCTCCCAACCTCACCGGCTGAACCGCCCTGTATTCGCCGTCGTGTTCTTCCTCACCAGCTCTAACTTCATCCTCTCCATTCACAACCCCTCACCACGAATTCCAACCCCCAAACCTCTCCGTCACGATGAGACGAAGTTGTAGAGTCATCCCTTGTTGCCGGAGACGTCCAAACGGAGGAGAATCAAGCAAAATCCGTTTGAATCGTTTTCCTTTTCCACCGTCAAATTCCGCCGGAACAGGAACTTCTGGCCGCACCCACCACCACTAATAGCCGGATCGGATGACGGCGCACCGGAATAGCCCAAGTCTACCGTGAAAAGTCTCCGGCAGCCGGTTGCTGCCGAGTCCTCCGCCGTTAAATGCACGTTCAGCGCTCAGCAAAGAAGAATGTATATTTCGGTAAAATTACTCCCTTAGTCTTTTTCCCTCATCTTTTATCTTTTATCTTACTTAAACCCCTAGGTTTTATAAAATCCAACTAAACCACTCCGTTACGGAATATTCCACCAGATTCTCGCCGTCAGTCAGTCAAATGATAAGACGGTACCAATAAACAAAAGAGCTGGTAAAATGTAATCAGAATACATAAAACAGTGACAAAACAGTACCACCAAACTAAAAGAGTGGTAAAATGGTACCTTTACCCAAATATTGATGGCAAAATGGTACATTTCCCCCAACTACACTCTCTCTTTCTTTTTAATAGTTACGTTTCTTTTTCAGCAATTGATCTATATATTAATGTTTTCTTCAACATTTTGGTATACACAATTAAGTAACTTATATATATAAGATAAATCAATATGTCTAGTTTTTAAAAATATATATTTTAATTATTTTTAGAAAATTCATTCTAATAAAAAATTGAATCAAATAAAAGTTCAAAAGTTAAACATAACAATTAAATAGAAATGGAGGAGTATAAAACGTTCTAATTAGTACTCACTCGGTCCTCAAAAGATTGTATCATTTATTTTGACAGTTTCATTGTATTTAATCTATAATTTATTTTCATATATTTTTAGATATTGAAAATTAAAAAATTCATTTGGGAACCATAATTTGATATTTAAATTTTCTAAATATATTTTTTCTTAATTTTTTTACATTATTTATCTTTATTAAAAATTAAATTAAATATTAAATATTAAAATAATAAAATCAAACTATACAATTTTTGAAGATGAATGAAGTATTTGAGAAGAAATTTAATTAAGGAGGAAAATACAAAATATTCTAAATACTAAGACTAAAGAGTGCACATTTGTTTTCTCTCCACTGTCCGGCAACAATTGTCGTCTTCATTTTAATACTGGTCTTTAACTCAAATTTTTCATAAAAGTACTCCATTCTTCTATAAAAATTGAAACATTTTGTTTTTAATATTTAATTTATAATTTTTTTTTAATATATTGATATATAATATCAAATAATTTATATATATATATATATATATATATTAAATGAATATATCTAGTTTCTAAATATATTTTTAATAAATTATTCTTTATTAAAAATTAAATCAAACATAAGGTGAAAAGTCAAATGCCCTAATCTTTACGGGACGGACGAGGTAGTAATTTAATTCAATTCAACAAAAAGAAAATGCCTCAATCTGTTGGACCAATTTATTTTTGCCACGAACTTCAAACAAATTTTAGAAAAGTTTTCCCATATTAATTAAAAATATGATTTCCAAAAATAACACTGCCATTGGGAAATGGTATCATATTATAAAAATATTTAATCTATAATTTTTTTATGCATGTTTATACATTTAAAATTAAATATTTTATGTATATTATAATTGAAATATATGAATATTTAGATATCTAAAGTTAAATATTTGATATGTACATCATCCTATTCAATATACATTTTCTAGATTTTATTTATTTATTTCTATTGCACTATTTATCTATATAAAAAAATTAGTTGTACCATTAAATTTTAAAATATAAAAATCAACCGGTAATTAAGGGAGTAGTAATAAAAGCATCCTAAACTAACATCAATAAAATCAAAATAATAAACAACACAATTCAAGAAAGAGATTACAAAAAATAAAATAAAGAAAACGGAAAGGAAAAAAAGACAATAGAATATGCAGACTACTGCACAAAATAATAAATTAAGAAAAAAGAGAGCGGAGATAATCTTGAGAGATGGAAAATGTGTAGGACTACTAAAAATGCATAAAGAAATTTACACAAATAACATACAATTAACAATACATAAAATACGTAGAAGAAAATAAAAAGAGTAAAAAATAAATAGTTAAAGTTTGCTAATAAAATTTTACTCAAAGAATATACAGTTTAGTTAAACAATTTTTTCATAAATATCACATCAACTTTTAATCACAATAAATAAATTATGTACATAAAGAATATGCAACCCATAGTTTATATGTTTTCAATAACTGAAATTTGTTAATAAAGATTGACACAAAAAAGATAAAATAAAAGAACTCAACTAAAAAAAGAAAAGAAGAGAAAAGAGAAGAGAAGATAAAAAATTAAAGGCAAAAAACATAAATAAATCCCTGAACTTTTCAATTTGTTACGAATCAGCCATTGAACTTTTTATCTAGCCGAATAAATCACTAAACTTTCAAAATTGTACCAATTTTACCACTGCATTTCATTTCTGATGATCTTTCAATAGAAAAAACAACACGGATTGAACATAAAATTAAACCTAAAATGTTTCCAACTATTCGATTTAAATAAAATACACGTATGTCAAAAGAATATTACGTCATTTGTCTTTACTCTAACCACGTCTGAACTTCTTGATGATATTCTTTTAACATGTTCTTTTTTTAATTGGACACTTAAAAAATTTTTATGTTGAACTTACATCTCAATCCATATTATTCTTCCGCGTGAAAAAACATCAGAACTCAGATTAAGTAGCTAAATTGCTACAATTACAAAAAATCAGTGATTTATTAGATTGGATAAAAAATTCAATGATCGATTTATGATAAACTGAAAAAATTAAGAGTTTATTTATACTTTTTACAAAAACTAAAAGATACGAACAAACAGGCACACGGGTGTGTGAAAAAAGAGATGTAAAGAGAAATCAGAGAGGGAGAACTAGAAATCCCACTTTCTAGGGTGAGAACGAACCGAACCCAAATTCTGACAGGCTTGAATTCAGCTTGAAAGCTTGCAAGGTTCGATAATAAAACTTTGTTAAGTTCGTTTCAGTTTGACTCGATCAGGTTTGAACCGAACTCGTGAGCTCGAAAATTCCCAATCTATTCAATAAATTGTTAATTGTATCAGAAAAATTTGATTAATTGATCAAATATTATAATTTTATTGAGTTAAATTTTTTTAGGAGAGATAGAGATCTACGTACTATATAAAGGTAGAGAAGACTTAATTAAAAATGCACTTTAGATATTTTACATAAACTTATTAAGACTCGTGAACTTTTCAAACCGAACATCTCAAGCTCGACCTCGGCACGTTAAGTAAACAAGCTTAGAGGTGAACTCGAGCTCAAAACAAGTAAAACTTGACTCATTGGACTCGTTAGAGTTTGAACTCGAACCGAACTCAAGCCGGCTCGTTTCATTTCTGACCCCTACCACTTCCCCATGAATTTATCTTGAATTGGTTTCTTTAAGTTTCGTGAACTAACACCCTTAACGGCCACGTCTGACGTCCATCTGCTGATAACCTAGGACTGAAAGTGTTCAAAGTAGCCAACACTTAGTGCTCGATTGTTAGTTATCAAAGTTGTAAGACATAATTGTTAAGATGAGCACTATAGGACTGAAAATGCAGCTCCCCCGTGCGAGTCAGATGGAATGTTATCGAAATACATCTCATATGTTTTGCAAGTTTGACACAAGATAAGAAAATTTTGACAACTAAACTTCCATTTATCTCAGGTTAAGTTTGTCTCAAGTAAACCACAGCATCAAAAGATACGTACCATTAAAGCTGGCAATTGGGATGAAGGCTTTGCCAAGGATACTTGGCTATCAATATCATCCTTTCTTCCAGTATATCCCTGAGAAAACCACCTGCACTGAAGATCAAGCATCATAAGTAACATCCACAACTGCAATCAGCTCTGCACCGACAGTAGAGACATGTTCGAGACATGTGTCCATTTATCTGTTTATCACAACGATTCACTCTCCTACTCCTACTCTCACATCCATCTTCCGTGTCTGAGACAAAAACCTTTCAGCCAAATCTGAAGCTGTGCTGCAATCCTCTGGATTCCTGTCCATCACACCTTGAATGAACCTAGGAAATCTGATTGAGATCCCTCGGGAAGGATGCACCAGACCTCTTGCCGCATCATGAACGGGGGATACTGTCAAATCCGCTCCTCTTATTTCCCAAACAAGCTCACCAGAAAACCAAACATCTGGCACCTCACTGGTTCGGTAATAACTTGGTTTCGTTGGTAAAATCTTATCACCTGAAAAGAATTCTTTCATCTGAAATTTCAAGTGCACAGAAGAACATCAGGGTCAATAGAATGAAAGGTAGGATCAATTAGGGGAACAAGCATAGCTCGAATACCTCCTTGTAAAATGCATCTGAAAACCCGGACATAACACGGCATACACATTGGAATTCTTCGTTTTCTGGGTCATAACATGCCATGAGGAATGGACTGAACCTGAAAGAAATGATTCATGGAGCTAGTTTCAAGAAGGGAAAGAGCAACAATTCACCTTAGTCTAAAGGTACAAACACAGCATAGTTATTGGCAGCATGAAGTAAACACTAATATTCTTAACCTGTCACTGGCTTATTTTGAAGAACTAGGAGAGTGAGGCGAGAGATTCTAAGGGAACAATCCCCTTGACTCTGTCACATACTGACATTAACCAAAAGTGGTAGAAAGAAAATACAGTCCCCAATACCCCGCTATACAGAGGATTTCTACCATACAGAAGTTGTTTATCATAGCTAAATCAAAATCTAGATCATCCTTATTAACTTTACTTGCTTACAGAAGTAATGAATATTAACCTAACCCACATTTCCCATAAAATTGCACGAGTCCGGATGCCTTTTTTTCCCTGTAGGACAGTTGACTGCCTGAAAAACGACCTTGGGATATGTAGATGATATGATTGTGACTGGGAATGATGAGAGAGAAAAGGCAGCAATGCAGAAATGTTTTCCTAGTGAATTCTAGATAAAGAAGCTGGAGAGGCTGAAGTACTTCTTAAGAAAAATAGAGTATCTTCATCTCCCAGCAAAATACATCCTGGGTACACTGATGCTGATTATGCAGGATCTAAGGTCGACAGAAGATTCAAAACAGGGTACTGCACGCTCCTAGGAGGGTACCTGATTACATGGAGAATCAGAATGCGGTTGCTAAGTCAAGTGCTAAAGCAGAGTTCAGGCTCAGGGGGGTGTGAACTATTATGGTTCAAGATTATCCTACAAGATCTGAAGATATACCCAGAAGGTCCTCTGAGGTTGTATTCTGACAATAAATCAACAATACAGATTGCATACAACCCTGCGCAACATGATGGACCCAAACATTTTAAAGTGGACAGAAGTTTTATCAAGGAAAAGTCTAACAGAAGACTGATTTGTACCCCCTTATTTTCACACACGGACAGGTTGCAGATATTCTTACAAAAGAGCTTGCTGGTCCAGCTTTTTACAAGATCATATACAGGCTGCGGCCGGAAGATATTTACTCCCCAGCTTGAGGAGTGTTGGAAAACGTAGGGTAGGTTAATATTAGTTACTGCTGTAAGTGTAGTTATTAAGGTGTAAACCTTCATTTTATTTGGTATATTATTATTCCTCAAGTAGAAAGTAGCATGTATAGTCTGAAATCCCTTAAATCAGGGATTAGATCCTAGATAGAGATACTTACAATTCCTTGATGATTCTCAGCAAGAAATCTTTGTTTATTTAAATGCTTCTATGCGTAGATATCAGTAAGAAATTAGTTATCCTTTCTCACAAAGTCAATAGCATAGCCTTCTAATATTAGAAAACTTTCTTAGAGAGTATACTTCTTACCATCTTGCTTACGTCAATAACATAGCAGAGTAAACAACTTATATTAACAAAAGATGAGTATACTTCTTACCATCCTGCTTTTCTTCCATTGCCATGCCATGCTCCAATAGGGACTAAATCAAGAGAGTCGTTTAATCCTTCCACATAATCTCGCTTGACCTACAAACGTAACATCGATGAAATGTTTGCTTCATGAGCACTCAAAGAAGATACTACCGTAGCATATGAGAACCTTTAGCCATGAGTCACTACGCTTTGAGGGGAAATAACCAGCATCAACATCTAAAGATTTAATCATTATCCCTTCACATGAGGAGTGCAGTGAATCTTCGAGGAAATGACTTATTCTGGTAGATGTGGCATTGCATGTAAAACAAGCATCATTTGCTTCCACCTACAAGACATATAAGCTGTTTTTTGTTATGGAAGGTTCAGAATCCCATGTTTATCAACCAAATATACTACAGAGAGAGAGAGAGATTCATTACTGTAATTTCCCTAGTGAATTCAAAATAACCGGGCTTCTCATGAAACAAATCCCTCAAGTCTAGCATTTTAAGAAAAGAGAACAAATAAATATGAAATCAGATCAACTGTAAAAAAATACCCTCCAATGCCTTTCCGCAACAAGAGAAAGGATCAATATTCTTAAAATGAACCTCAAAGAAAAACATACATTTCCGCCTTTGGCTAAGGGGACAACTCAGCAGCCTGCAAAAACAGTTTGATCTTCAAACTTCTTACTATTTATAGAAGAAAGTGGCATGGTAATGGAAGAAGCATTGATGGACTAAATGACAATCTTGATTACGTGGTAAGAATTGCCGATGGATTGAATAGTATCTTCAGAATTGTTATCATACATGAGATATTAAAAATACATGTTAAAATAGGGGGTACAAGAGAGAGAAAGTTGATGAAACTTACTGCTCGCCATTGGCAAACATTAAATCAAAAGCATAAATGCAAACGTCAACCTGCAGACAAATAAAAGCATCAAAGGATTTGCAAAATGCGATAATATCTGGCTTCTAGAATTAAAGCAACAATCAGCTGATGACAAGTCAAACCTTTACACGTTCCACTGTGATAGAATAACTTTTGCTCCCTCTCTCTCTTGATGAAAGTTCTTGGAAGGACATGAGCTTACAACCATTTTTTCTGTCAACAGCAACTACCTGATATATTTTAAAGAAGAAGAAGAAAAAGAAGATGCTAATATAAATCATCAATAATAAATGGAGTAAGTTAAACAACACAGGTATAAGTGCTTTTCCTTCTGTCAAAAGTACTTACCTCAGCGTCCAGTATGAATGTTTGTAAATCAGGTTTACATATTTTCTTAACAGTATGAACCAAATCAGGAAATTTTGATGTTGTTTCATCCCCGTTTCTTGAGAACACACGCACTTCACCTCCTGCTAGTTTGTGAATTTGAGCACGCTGACCATCATACCTGAAATCATATGCACCTTTCAATAGAATACCCCAAAGATGTCCGAATAACTTACAACAATACCAACTGATGAAACCAAAACGCGTGGATATTTTTAGAATGCATCAAACACTTTTACAAATTAAATGAAGTATGCTGAACAAACAACTTCTAGAAAACACTTAAATTGGAAGAAGAGGCATACTTGTATTCACAGGTAAAAGCTTTATTCTGAAAACGCTTAAGCACTTCTGGAATTCCATTGGTTATTCTACATTACGACAAGGATAGGTTACAACATCAGGATTTATCGGGGAAAAAACAGGTTACAACATCAGGAACTGTCACATTAACAATCTAGTAATGCCAGCATGAGACATACTTCGCAAGCATTGGTTTAATGGGAACACCCGGGCTCATTGACAGTGCAGAAGACGAAAATGTGATGCCTTTCTCTATAAGCAATGGTACAATCAAATCCTGTTTGAAATGAAGAAAGAAAACATAAAAGTAAATGATGTATCTAAGGAACAACTAAAAACACCATTTAAGCACGCATACATACAACTGATCAGAACCTTACCAGATTGGGAAGTATATTATACGCTTCCACTACTTCTGCAGATACAAACTAAAACAGAGGTCAGCTTTAAAAGCAGAAACGAAAATCAACTATGTGAGACAAATATCAAGAAAATAATAAGAGTGCTGCAAATAACCATTATCATTATTTTGTTTCACAAAAGAAAATGAGGTTTCATTAATTCCAAGAAAACATACATTCAATTCAATTTACTACAGCAAATATAAATCAATAAAGTACCAGTAATTCAAACCTCTAAATTCCATAATTAATTAAACGGTCCTATATTTCAAAAATCTTCATTTAAGGCAAAATCACCTACAGTAGAATTCAAGAACCTATCAAATTAAAAGTCTGAGCACGAACTATGAGATACAGCAGTTCCAGCATAGAAACAAATGTCTGAAAAACCTAGGATAACTGAGCAAAAGGAACTTTTAAATGCTTTATAGAATGCTCATCTCACATAGAAACCAAATAAACTACGAATAAAGCATCATTTAGAAAAATGAATCCGAACCTTAAGCTTCTCCTTAGGATTATCAGTTGTTCCATCAAAATGTGAACTCAGTGAGGAATTCATAACAACTGCTTGAGCCAATGCAGGTAGGATGGTCCTAATCATGGCTCCAATTCGCAAGTTTCTAACCTGTATATAACATGATTTTGGAAAGTTGTAGAAGTAAGCTCTCCACCACGTTAGTGCTCAGACACGGTGCCCCATTCAAATGCAATGGTGAAAAGGTCTGTGAATCACAATATCTAACTCATCAAATATAATGTTTGCACAAGAAATTATACACCTGGAATGTAAAAAATCCCCCTTAAAACGCCACACCAGAAAGCCAAAAATTTAGACTAAGCTCTATTTCTGATATTGAAGTCTAACTGTAATTACACGCCACTAATCTGCTCCCTAAAATAAGTTTCATGAGCAGCATAACTGAATAATAAGACTGACTGTGACCCTGGTGTTGCCAAATTCGTTAAACCTACGTGTCCCTTAACAAAAGAGTGATGAACATGATCAGCCTACAGAAAAAGCCATAAACACTGCCATGAGCAAATAATGCAGCTAGGCTATGCAAGTAATGACAAAGAGCAGCACTCAGACCGGTTCATGTTTTAGTCTGTCTAAACAACTTTTTGCTTATTATCATATGCGGAAGAAAATATTTGAAGTGCAAATTTAATAATCATCCAACTTACCAGAGTTCTCACAAGAAACTTCATTTCCTTCTCTCTAGATGATCGTATCATATTCAATATAAGATTTTTTTTCTGCATAGTGCTTCCAATACCTGTCTGTAAACTGATGAAAGCTACATGAGAAAACTGATTTTCCTTTTGCGCTATCCACAAAACACTGCATTGTTCCCTTATACAGAAACTGAGTAAATTGCAACACATATACCTGAACTATAACCTTCGTAGTAAATTTATACCTGAAATAAAATTTGTTGCAAAAGTGGCTCTAAAGTATGAATACGTTGTAAATCTATACCCGCGACTTAACATCCGTTAAAACTTAACGAAATTTTCAGGGAAAATACTCAAATTGACCCTTATGGTTTCTAAAATGTGTTGAACACCACTCTAACTTTATAATTCCTTTTTTGAGTCATTATTCTTTATCACATGTGTATTTTTTCAAATAATCTTCGCAAATTATTCATATTAATTTTAAATTGAGTCTAAAATATC
>JBBYHH010048404.1:0-15977 GCA_038382905.1 Daphne laureola
TCAATCCCCTAAAACCTGGAGACATTTCTTATGAGCAGTTTGTTAGGGAGAGGTATGGTTCTCAAAGTTCCCCTTTAATATCCAGTGCTTTCTCTAGCAAACAAGGAAAATCTGCAAATCCAGTGCTTTTCTTTGGTAATTGCTTGCATATGGGTTTTGGAAGAGGTTCTATATGCAAAATAAGTTCATAGTTTTTCATGTATGTGATGTGACCATAGTTGGTCAGTATGTGGCAATTGACAAGCTAGAGAAAGTTATCTGGTGGTTTGAACTAGCATATGGTGAAATCTCAACATATTGATATTCTGGCAACAAATGAAATCCCAGCCAAAACATGTAAATAAAAGTATTGCCCTCTATAATGTGCAGCAAAGGCATCCTTGAGTCGCTTAGAAGAAGAGCGAGGATAATGACTGATGGGTTTAATAGCTGTAAGAATGTCATCTGCAACTTCACGGAAGGTATATTCTTGTGTTCAACTCCCAAGTATCTGCTTTCTCTGGTCATTTGTGTTCAAAATTTTAACGTCCTAAATGATACTTGCAGGTGCAATGTATTCATTTCCTCAAATACAGTTGCCACCTAAAGCAATTGAAGCTGCCAAGAGGGCAGGGAAGGTACCCGATGTTTTCTACTGTCTGAAGCTGCTGGAAGCAACTGGTATTTCCACAGTTCCTGGTTCAGGATTTGGGCAGAAAGAAGGGTAATTCTGCTGTCTATCCCTCATACATGAAAATATAGAAATACCATGTGTTGCAAAGATTTAAAAACAATGATGTATTGGCAGAGAAGAGTAGATTGATAACTTCATCACATCAAACTATGCAACTTTACTTGTTGTACAAGAGATGGTTTGAATAGTAATGCTTCTATGTTTGTTGGGGCAGGGTGTTCCACTTGAGGACTACCATCTTACCTGCAGAGGAGGACATGCCTGAAATCATGGCGAGTTTCAAGAAATTCAATGACTCGTTCATGGAGCAATACGAGGAGGGCAGAGGGTACTCGAGGATGTGAAGCAAATCTGGAGGTGCATCGATAACTGTACGTAGCATTGAAGGGAAATTAACAGACCTTCAAACTCTGTCCTGTTGAACAAGATTTGCATGTACTTTACTTTTTACCACCTTTTCTTTCTCTTTGGAGCTTTTCTTTACCGGGAAAACCTTAACTAATACACAGGCGATCAGTCTGCTCCCTGGTCTTGGCAACTGCTATATGTATATTCTGCATGATGATGCTTGTTTTACTCCTGTGTAGTAGCTATCGTCTTCTGTATTATACTGTTTGCTTCACATGTTAAGTTGCGGATTCGAAAGCCATAACTAAGCATCGAGTGAAAAATGTAAGCAGGGATAAAACCTTGTAGAACTATGAGTTTAAACTTGTAGTATCTCATATCATAAAGTGTGTTATCATTTTTCCTTCACAAAGTACATAAGAAAGGGACAATACATTTGGGATGAGGTAGTACTATTATTCTTTATTGGTGAATGGTTTAATTAACTTGACCAGATGCAATTTGTATTCTCTTCAATTATTGATGTATTATTTCATCCGTCTTATAAAGATTATAATATTTATTTTATTATTTTAAATTATAGTATTTGATTTAAAATTTAATTAAGATAAATAGTGAGAAAAAAATAAAAAAATAAAAAAAAAAAAAAAAATTAGTTTATAAATTATAAAAAACATATGAATCATTTAATTTTATATATTTATAATTTTATAAAAATAAATTATAAATTAAATATTATAAAAATAATAAAAAATATTATAATTTTTACGAGAGGAGGGAGTATATAGTGGAGGGATGTAAGTTGAAGAGGTGCAATGTATTGATTGTTGAGTTGGGAATAATATCTGGTACAAAGACAACTCCTGGTTCATCAGGATTGGGACAAAATGAAGGAAGGGTAATGAATGGATGACTGTTGTTTTACCTGGATGAGATGAGATTGTGTCAGGTCAGGCGTAGTCGTAAAGTAAACATGGCTCAAATTCGGGGCTCTTCTAAGTAATTAACTGCCGACTTCAGTTTCAACCAACTGTTGCCTCCCGTACAAATAAAGTAGAAACAATTTAAGAATTAAAAAAAAAAAAATGTATAATTTTTCAGATATCATAAAATATTATTTTTTCTTTGGAATAATAATATTAAACCTTACCCGTTAAAATATTCCATATTTTGAAGATAAAAATTACTAGAAAACTTGTTAACTTATTTGAGAAAAGAAAGTCGGAGTAAAAAAAGGTGTTGAAAGAGAGAAGTTGGAAAGTGGGACGTTAAAGGGGAAAGGGTGGGCTGAGATGACACCAAGGTCATCAATAAATGGGAAAGGAATTTTGAAAGGACTCAGTGGCAGTGCTGAATGCTGATCCCTCCAATTTTGGCGCCAAAATCCCTCTCCAACTCTAACCTTTTTTTCCCTCATTTTCTTTTATTTTTGCATACAAATTCTTTTTCAATATTCCCATTCTTAATAATAGTAGTATGTTTTTTATTTATTTATTTATTTAATTTGTACTTTGGTTTAACCTACTTATTAATCATTTTTAATTATAGGTAGTAGTATTGGTGATGTGAAGAGAGGTTCCTCCCTCGGGTTCCTTTTCTTTCTCCCGTGTGATTGGTGAGTATATATTTAAAGCCCTTTTAACAAACATTTCATCTCTCTTCTTTCTTTCTTTCTTTCTTTCTTTCTTTTACCTCACTACTACTTTCTCTTCTCCTCTTTGGTTTCGTTGCTCCCCCAAAAGAAGAACCCATTTTCTCTTAAATCTCATTTTTATATAAGTTTATTCCCTCTTCTCTTTCTCTCTTTCTCTCTTTATTCCTCCAATTTCCCATTCCATCTCTTCATAAACCGCTCTTTCTCTCCGTCTCTCCAATAATCAATCAATCAATCAAAATCAAACCCCTTGATAATTACGGCATGGGGATCTCAGACCGCGACGACGGCAGCAGGAAATGGGTCATCGCCGGAATACAGCTCCGCGCTCCCTTGAAGCCCATTTACACTCCCGCCGGCGTAGTTGACAAGGACGACGTCGAAGATGAAGGCAGTACTCCCACCGCCACCGACGCCGTAATCCCGAATATTCTGCCGTGCCCACCGCCGCCCAGGAAGCAAAAGTCCACCCTCAAGTGCAATTACGGCCGCGCCGCTAGGGACTTCTTCAATCCCCCGGATTTAGAAACCATCTTTGTTGTCCGCCATGTCGAAAGGGCTAGCTAGCCACTTAGTTAATTAATCCCATATATATATATATATATATATATATATCTAGGACTTCTAATTATGATATCTCATCATCAATTATTAATTTGCAGTCTTCTTCTGTTTCTTCTTCTTAGTTTAATTTCCTGTACTAGCTAGCTAGTTAGCATGACAGAGTCAATTAAGTTTTTCTTGTACAGAGATCTTAATTTAATTTGGAAATAAAATCGTAACTCATCATCTGATCTGCCTGTTTTTCCCTACTCTACTCTCTTTCTTTCTTTCTTTCTTTCTTTCTCATGCGTAGCGGAGTACAAGTGAAGTGAAAACAAAAACAAAACCAGGAAAAAGAAAAAAGAGAAATTTCAATGCAAAGTCAATAGAAACATATGATGGTGAAAGACGAGAGAGCTACTAGCTAGGTAGTGTTGGAAAGGATGTGATGATGATAATACAAAGAAAGGTTAAAAAGTGATAACTACTTTTTTCCAAGTGGCCCTTCATCGTAATATATATTTGAACAAGTCAGTATCATTAGATGCCTTTTTCCTTTGAGAAATTAAATGAATTTGACTCACAGACTCTGTGACTCTCAAACTCACACCCACCAACCACACCAAACTGCTTTCTGAATTGTGAATTGTGAATTGTGAATTGTGAGTGAGGAAGGCCAAAGCTGTATTATCAGCGCCCCATCTCCACTCCAAATCGATTCTCACTTTTCAAAGTCATAGAACTTATAGTTAAAATGATAAAAATTAGAGGATGAAAAATACACTTTCCCAGTAATCACAATGGGGAAGTTTATTTTCCTGTGACATTATTGTCACAAAAACACATGTCGTGTGCCAACTGCAAAACACTTGGGACCTATATCGCTCATTCACCCTCTTTCTTTCTCATAACTCATTACTCATTACACTCCTTAATCATGGTACGCAACGACAATATGCAACAAAACGGTGTTCAAACTACATATATAATTGACCAGCAAGAAAGGAAAATTCTTAATCTCCGCATAAAACAGCTTGATCAAAAAAATAATCCCCCATTACCTCCTCATCTTCAATATTGAACCTGCTACTCGTTATTATTAATCTACAAGAGCATCTCTAATATCCTCTTCATTTTCTTCATATACACATTTTTTTTGTTTAACAATTTTTTATCTTATTCTTTAAAATGGAAAAGAATGAAAAAAATGGTGAAGATTAGGCATATTTGCAGCATGAGAGGCTCTCGGTCATAAATTTTTCACGCTTTTCAGTAGCCCATTAACTCAATTCACACACTATTGCCTCTCTCTCTTCTCGGGTGCTCATTTTGTTTTTTATTTCTCTACCTATTGTCCAGTTCTTATTCTTTGAGCTCTTTTAATATATTCATACTTTCTTGTTGGCAAAAAAAAAAAAAAAAAACCACAACACTTAACACTTATGTGACATGCAATGCAAGTTTGTAAAATTCTTTCTTTCATTTGTTTTTTGAATTCCAAGTCTAAATTATACTTGTCTAATTTTTACTGGGGTAACTTACAAAAAAAAACCCTGAAGTTAGATGAAACCTTCAATTTTTCTATCGGTTTTGAGAAACCTTCAAAAAATCCTCTAAGATACTGTAAAACCTTCAACTATCTCTCTCAGTAATTAATTCCATTTAATTTTTCATTAAACTCACAGAGAAATTACCTAATTACATCATAAATATTTTAACCATAACATTTTTACTATAATATTTAGGATGTAAATAGAAAATTTCTCCATAAATTTAACAGAAAATGTAACTGGATTAACTGTTGAGGGGATAGTTGAAAGTTTTGCAATACTTTAAGGGGATTTCTGCAGATTTTCTAAAATAAAAAAAAAAAACTGAAAATTTTACCTAGCCTGACAGGAATTTTTGTAAGTTACCCTTTTTACTAATCATCACTCAACTAATTTTCCCTGGACAAACGTAAAGTTCCATAAAAGAAAAAACATTGATATGTATATAGTTGGATATAAATAATTATAGTGAATTGATAAAGTACTTCATAATTTATCAAATATGCAACTCACATATTTCAGCTAGTAAATGAACAAAAAAAATCACCTTCAAATAAAAAATAATTTATTAATTATTAATTAAAGATGTAGAATATTTTATTATTATAATAAACACATAATTCTTTCAAATGAGAAAATTATTAGAATTTAAACAAAAATAATTTAGAGAATATAAATTTTACTTCCCCATTTTAGAGAAATTTTTGAAGTTGTTGTGGGGATGCCGGAAGCCATTGATCATCTTTAATGAAATCGTTAGTGAATTTATGGTTAAATTGTATTCTTAGTCCCTAAGCTTTAATCTTGTTGTTTGATCATCGATCGCTTTTCACATTGAGTCATTGATGCACATTGGCTCTCCATTTTTTAGAATTCGCATATTTAGTAACGAACGTGGATGCATGCATCACATGCACTATACCTTTTTAGCTTTCAACTTGGTTGTCCCTGCAGCCTACCGACCAGTATATGCAGTGGATTCTAGACATCTAAGACAAATGTGAAACAACGCAAACTTTGGGTACCAATTTTGTACTGTAGTCGGAGTTTGGACCCTTGAATTTGAAGTGGGATCTCATTATTGTTAACAGTTTCCCAAGCTTCACAATAATTGCCCTTTGTCGGTTGTAGCAATCTTTTATTTTGAATTGGGAATAAAAGTGGGAGCTTTTTCGTACTACTTTGTTTGTTTTAGCTTCATCAGACAACTAGGCAGCGAATATAATTCGGGTAATATTCCTCTTTTTAGTTTTCTTTTTCCTTTTTCTTTAATTGGATTTAATAAAAAATTACTACTTTTTATACAAAAATGCTGATGAAGGATAAAATAATACTCCCTTCGTCCCAAAAGATTTAACATTTTAAGTGATGTAGAAATTAATGTGAATGTTAAACTTTATACAATTTAACATATTTGTTTTTTTATAGAGATTTCACAAAAAAACAAGATAATTGTTTTTTAACATCCGGGAATTAAAAGTTTAAGGCCTTGGGATCGGAGCAGGGGCGTAGCAAAGAGTGTTTCTCCACTCCACGTCTACCAAAGGCTGCGGATCTTATCTATGCATGTGATATGAGTGTGAGTGGCTCATAATCTTGAATAAGTCTTTACTAATTAACTAAGAATTAAGGTTTAATTAAAAAAAAATACTAAGGATTAAGGTTGGTCTGTATTATTGGCCATCACATGCCATGGATTGTTCCTTCATTGTTAATTTTATTGGTTATTTATAGTGTTAATTTTTTTTTCTTTTCTATTTTGGTTCTCAGAATCGCCTTAACCAACTAAATCTCCTCTCCTCGTACTTGCTCTTATCAGCCCATTTCGACATTGGTATCTTGAGCAGCTACATTATGATTCTCCACTTCCTATTTCGATCTTTTTTATTAGTACTCCATTGGTTTAAAAAATATTAAAAAGTTTGTTTTTAATATTTAATTTATGATTTTATTTTTTAATTGTTTTAAAATATAAATTTAAAATTTTTATATACAAACAAAAATTTAATGTGTCTATTTTATAAACGTATTTTATTTATATTTTTTTTATAATAAAATAATATAAATAAATTAAGTCAAATGAATATTACAAATCAATTGTTTTAATAAATTTGAAATGGACGGAGTATATAATAATAGTAATGTAAATTCCCAAGCTAAAGCTAATTTACGGTGTATTATTACAAAGTTGGTGAAGATATGGACGTCTACATGCACCCAAAAGCTTTATTGTTTTATTATTATTATTATTATAAATGGTAGATATAAGCTTTAAAACTCAAAAGTGGCTTTTACTTTTCATTTTATTTTTGGCTCTTCTTTCTGCGAACATCTTGTACTTCTTTTACAAAAACAGCTCAACATTCGCCTTGCCAAAAAGGCATGCACTGGGTACAGCTAGCCAGTCATAGTTACACTTCCATATTTGAAATGTTGCATTTACATTCTCATTAAATCTTAATAAAATTTAAATAACAATAATTTCTTGATTTACACTCCCTCAATCCTATAAAGATTACATCATTTATTTTTCAATATTTAATCTATGATTTTTTTTTCTTCAATATATTGACATATAACATCAAGTAATTTATATGTATAAATTAAATGAATGTGATTACTTTCTAAATATATTTTTTAAAATTATTTTTAACAAATTCATCTTTACTAAAAATTAAGTCAAACACAATATCAAAAGTCAAACAGTGTAGTCTTTATGGGATGGAGGTAGTAGTTAACTTCATATTAAAATGCTCTCGTTTTTCGCTCCTAGGGCCAGTTTCGCTTTTCAACTGTCGTCGTTGCCGGAGTTCAGCCTTCCTCGCCGTCGATGCTTTGATCGTCCTTCTGTCGAACGGCCAACCCTTGCCTCCTCAGACGACGGGGCCTTTCCACCGCTTTGAATTGTTCGCTTCTTTCGATCGCGCACCGCCGCCAGTCGCCGGCTCGTGATCTCGTTCTCTTCTGAGTTGGCTCATGCCGGTCTCGTTCCCAGTCGTGGTCGTCTATGCGGCAACAACCTTGGTTCCTTTCTCACCTCTTGTTGCTTGGTCGATGCCTACTTCTTCTTACAGACGTGGTCGTATTCTAAATCAACATTTGTTTGACCAAATCGGTGTTGTTCGTCGTCGACGGGGGATCTGGCGGATCTCTTTTGGTGTTACCGATGGTCTCAGGACCACCATTGAAGCTCCTCATGGTTTTATGCAGTCGGATTCACTGGCCTCCACCGTGAAGGGCTGGTTGGCGATGGCGTCCGACTAAGACGTAACACTGTTGTTCCTCGTGGTGCTCGACGGCCTTGGTTCCATCTTGGACGAGCTTTACTTACCTCTCATGGCGTTTCGATCCGCCTAGTCGCTAAGCCGCCACCCGTGATTTTTGTGTTGTCCAATTCCAATGATGTGTTCTTATGCGACATTTTGGTGGTTCTTTCAGTACATGTAGGGCTGAGTTTGGACTTGTCATGCCTAGGGTCATGAGGGCGGACTAGAATTGATGGGATGACTAGGTTGTGAGTCCGCTTGGTCGATTCTAGCTGGTATCATTTTGGCCATTTTCGCATTTTGTTATTAGTTGGGTACTTTTGTTAGGGCCAGAAGAATTTTAGTTCGTAGTTTGTTTATGTTGTGGATCCATTTTGGTTTTATTTGTTGTTTATGCTTTTTCTCTAGATATATACTTGTGGTGGGAGCTAGTTTTAGCTCTTCTTTGATTACTGTTGTTTGCCATTTTAGGAGCGCCTAGTCATGGTTACTTTTGGTCAGAACTAGTTTCAGTTCGGGGATGGCCGGGGAGTCTTCACTGGTGAAGGGTCGTTTCGTTTAGGTTTGGTCAGAGGGATATGCGAGTTCGTAGGTGATTTTATCATATTTTGTGCCTAGTGGGGCACATTTCTCGATGGTTCCCAAGTCCCTCCCGGTAGTGACAGATGGGGGCTTTTGATGTACTCCCTTGGTGCCTTTAGCTGCATCTATGGTTGTGGTAAGGAGCCAATCTGTTATGTGTGGTGTGACAAGGGGTGGTTTTGGTGGTAAGGAGAAGTTTCTACGAATTGGTTTCGGGAGAGCTAGAAAGCATGCAAATAAATTGACACCGAAGGTGGAGGAAGTGGTGAATGGTCTTTGTGTAGGGTTGAGTAATGTCTCGCCCTACTTAAAGAGATCAGGTGTTTGTCCACAGGCTATCCAGTTATCTGAGACTTGGACTTTCCTGGATAGCTCAAACCCGGTTGTCAGGAAATGAATTGGTCCGAGTTTTGATTGCTTTTGTCTTGGTGCAGATTTTTTTTGGGTATTAGCGTAGCAGTTGCCATTGAGTGTGGAGGTTTCTTGGTAATCGATAGATGAGACACGAGATTGTTGGACTAGGCATTTCTTAGGGTCCTCTCCCACTCCAGCTTCAACATCTCAAGCATATGGTTATATATGTTCTCTATCTTTTGTTCCTACTTTATTTCTAGTTGTTTTTTTTTCTTAGTTTCAAACTATTCGTTCTTTATCCCGCTCTGGACTTGCATGGGGCTTTTTAGGTTGATTTGTTTCTGTTCTTGCTACTCTGATTTTATGGCTTAAAATTTTCTTCAGTATGGTTTGATAATATAAAGGCGCGGCTTTACCTCTTAAAAAATACTCTCTTCGTTCCATAAAATTAAATATGCTTATTATTCAGTATTTAATCTATAATAATTCTCATAATATTAATTTTAATTATAAATTATATAAATTTATATTCAAATAAAAATTTAATATATCTATTTTTTAAATATATTTTCAGTTTTTTTTAACAAATTATTCTACATAATTATTTTTGAGTTAAACACAAATATAAAACTTAAACGTGACTAATTGTGAATAGGTGGAGTATAGTAAGAAGGGGGCTCTAAACCCGAGGACCGATGAAAGTATAAGAAGGTGTGCGGTAGATGGTAATAAAGAAAGCGAAAAATTGAAGTTAAAAACAAAATAGTACAGTACAGTACAATAATAGTGGGAGTAAATTAAGTCTATCTGGCCGAAACCAAAGTAAGTCGCCTAGAACACGGTGCAGTGATTGGATTGTTATTCAGAGAATATGGATATTTCGAATTCAAATCTTTTTGAAAATGAATAAAGAGGATTAAATTTTGATCGAATATTATGTGTAAATCTTTGTTCACAGTTAGACACATATTAATCCAGTGAATTATCTAATCAAATAATTGAAACCTCCATCCAGAAACGGCTCTAGAAATAGGATGAACGATAGATACCCCAAGATTAAATTGAACTATAAAAAAAAAAAAAAATTGTAAAGCAGCTGCCGCAGGAGTACGGGAGGTGAATATGTACGTTGACACCGGACCGGAGAGGTAAAGCT
This sequence comes from Daphne laureola, assembly GCA_038382905.1. Classification (NCBI taxonomy): domain Eukaryota; kingdom Viridiplantae; phylum Streptophyta; class Magnoliopsida; order Malvales; family Thymelaeaceae; genus Daphne; species Daphne laureola. Next base: position 10,127 of record JBBYHH010048404.1, read on the forward strand.
GAAATACATAATGTTTATTTTACTTGGAGCTCAAGAACATAGGTAGATATATACTCGTAGAGTGAGATTAATTAGTCGAAAGCAAGAGTGAGTAAGTACTGGGGGTGATGAAGAGAATCCCTTTTTGAGCACTTGGTTGTTATACAACGCAAAGCCAAAATAGATTACCTACTCTACTCTACTCTACACTACTCTACTCTGCACTACATTATTAGTGGGAGTAGTATTATTTCTACTCTTCTCTGCCACTTATTAATTTGAGTAGTGATGAAATGAATGATTTTCAGAGCTTTGAAATTACACTCCCAGTATTAGGAGGAGGAGGGACCTGCTTTGCACCGCTACTCATCTCCTTACCATCTACTACTATGTCTGTTGTGTTTGGCGGAACGTCCACTGCTGGGGACGAATTAAAGAAACCATGCGGCTGCATTCAAATTAATAACACCATTATTAATGCATATAATTGTGAGTTACCACTACGTTGCTGCTTGAATTGAAACACCAAGTTTGTTTAAATTACCATAAGCATAAACCCGATGCGCTCTACCGGCATCACAGGCCAATCTTCCAGCCGTGGTATATGTGTTATTCCAAATACGTACCTTCACAAATACAATGCATGCATCGTAAATACATATCATCAGTATTAATTAATTAATTAATTCACTACAGATCTGCTTCTATATATATATATATGTGTGTGTATCAGAAACTCACCACATAACTATATCAGCTTCTTCCAGAGATCGGTTTTGCTTCACCCATGTGGCCAGCCCCTCCCCGACGCGCGGATTTTGGTTCGGAAACTCTCCACCTGGATACATTTCATCAGCAGCGTAATGTGTCACCCAGAGATTGTGTTTCAAGAATGCCGCCCGTCTCAGGAACTTTGCCTCCGCACCGGCCAACGGTAAACAGTTTGAACCAGGAACTAGTTTGTAACCCGTTAGCTGCCCAGTCCGGTTCACATTTCGAGTGTTCCTTACCTGTATTTGGAACAGAAAATGTGATTCACCGATCATGCTCAAACCAAGTCAATTATCAAGCCGATAGAAGCAAGTTCATCCTAAAACACTAGAAGAGCCATATTATCTTTCTGTAATGATGCCAAAATCAGCATCACCTCTTTCGTTTCCTACATTCAGCTTATAATATACTCCCTTATGATCATCAAGATCCACATGAAGATTAAAAACCAATTACACACAATTAGTTGGAGGAAGGTTTACATACAATCCAGTGGCGTGCAGTCAAAGGATTACAGTCACGCATTGCTTGCTGTTCAGATCTAAGAACTTCCTCTTCAGGATAGAAAGCGTTATTATGAACATTGGTCTTTCCTGGTTCTTCAACTTTAACATTCATCTCCACAACCTGACAAAATCTTTCTATCTGTTAGCTAGCCTCCCAGCAGAAGTTGCCTTTACTGTTTCCAAGTATGCTAGTAACTTCATTGTAAACGAAAACATGTTCGCACTCAAAGGAATAAAAAAGTATAGTAGCACCAACTTACCTGATTGAATGCTTCACCAGGTTTACAATCGACGGCCATGTCCATCCGAGCAACAAAAAAATGCTGATGAACAGGGGCATATAGTCCAGGTGCAATGGTTGTGCCATATTTTCTAACTTCTCCAGGTTGTAGGGCTCCCAAACTGAGAATCCCAGTGAGTTTGACCTCAGCTTCAATTTTACCGTCCTGCAATAAATATGCATGTTTAGAATCTCATACCGACGCCAAAATACTGTTCTAAAGAAAATACTAGAGAGTAGTATAAAAGAAAGCAAAGAACGGCTGAAACTCCATTAGAGGCAAAGAAATCAATTACAAGCAAGAAGACTCGAGTAATTAAAATTTTCAACATAGCATGGATATTAGAGAAACTGAATTAATTTCACCTGATAAAAATGCCAGAAAAAACCATATTCATAGTTTGCAACAGTACATATAAATGACACTGTTAGCCTTCTTGATCTTCGAACTTCTGCTAAGCCTGTTCTCCAGTCTTGATGTTTCCATAAAATCCCATGGTCCTCTTCGTGTAAACATACACAATTTTCAATTGTTTCAACACCACCCGTAAAGTTCACAAAATGAGCATCAAAGTACTTAATATAGCCCAAACAATCACATCCCTGCAGCATAAACGACAAAAGAAAAAGAAAACGAGCCAGACATCAAAAGTCTGTAACAGAAAAGGAAGTGCTAAATGACTCAAATCATTTGGCCATTTAGAGCAAAGAGGACAAACCCTCTTAAGTGAATGTGCATTTTTGCCAAGGCCATCTTCTCCTGCATCAAAAGCATTCTTCCTATAATGTGGATCATTTGGATCTCCATATGGAACCACCATCTCCACAAAACTTAGTCTGTGTGCTATGGGCCTCCTGCCACGATTACCATCAACATATGCAACAGAATGGATTACCAACCCCTCCCTGGGGTTAAAACCAATCCTGAAGTTCCACTGCGTAAAGAGAACCCGGAGAGTTAGATGTTAGAACTTTATAAAGCATGTTGTTGAATTGGGTTAGCTAGTTTATTCACAAACTAGCAACAACCTTTTGCCATTCTACAAAGTGTCCGTTCACACGAAAACTTGGACCTTCAGGTTGAATGATCTGAAGCGGTTTCACATCACTCCTATCAACACCTCCACGTGTTTGACCAGCAGTGTAATTTCTTAATGGATCAGCCGGTGGCAGTGGGACGAACCTCCGATCTTCAAATTCAATTACCTCCATCTTTTGCATGTCAACCAACACATGGATCCCTTCAACTGGACGGGCATAACCATTCTCCAATGGGCAATCACTTTCTGTTCTACAAAAGATAAGTGGCTTTGCAAGCCTGTGGCTTGGGGCATCAGCTTCACCATGATATCCAACACACCTAAAAGGTGAAATGTTCAGAAGGCATAATGTCAGAAAAGGGTGAAACATGCACTGAAGGTAAATTCTCATACTGCCCTGATTGCACAATTTGAAAAGCAATTACTAACCATGGGTCCACCATCACGAGATCCATATCTACAATACCGCGTTTTCTCATTGCCTCTTGAAATGGAGGAAAATCCTTAACAATAGCTTCACATTCAGCATACTCCATTGCATCCTATGATTAGAATGGAAGGCGTGCTTAGAAGGGCTCAAGATCCAAAATTCTCTTACTCAACTATAAACTATAAACTTTGCAGTATGAGCCTTATACTCTTGAAGCATCAAACAGAGGTCAGTATGAATTTTATATGTATTATTCACCTTTCTCAATACTTGTCATTTGTAGGAACACACAAGTGAAATTTTCAAGGTAAAAGATAACAAGGGATCCAAACATACCATGGGAGGCTGGACATCTGGTACAACATTGGATGAAACCACTTTGCCTCTGTGATGACCCCCTCGTGTGGTAGCATGAACTTCGGACAGCTCAACTACCCAAACGCTTGTCTCATTTGACTTCTTATTGTAGACAACAATTCTTGCACGACGAGGAGGCAGTTTTGTAGGAATCAAAGGCCCACCTTTTGTCCTGGGCAGTAATGAGGGCTGGAAAGGTGGGAAGAAATATGCATCCGCCAATGCAACAACATGCTTGTCTGGTTCCAACAAGGTCACCTCAATAAATCTCATGCTATCTCTCACCTATGAAGTTAAAAATTCCAACATAGCAAAGACAGAACTCTTAACCGCAAAACACTTTGAAATTGGTAAAGCAGCTAGTCTAATAGCTCAGATTGCTTTGAGGACAACAATTGAGCGCGTAATTAAGTTACCTCCGGAGTTGCTCCGGCCGCCCTGACAGTTGCCACTGCCACCGCAACCTCGGCCGCTGATAAAGGATCCAATGGATGGAGGGACTGAGGCCGTGGCGCGATTGACATCCCTGCCAGAAAGAAACCAAGCCGATCGAAGAAGAAGCAATCATGAGAGAAGTACCCCCAATTTATCGAGTTTACAAAATTACAGCTAGGAATGTGAAGATCTAAACTGGAAGCGGAATAAATGCTCAGTGAGCTGCCCAAGAAGAAAAAAATAAAACTGAAAGCGATTGCGGAAAGAAGACGACATATTTTTGTTTGGTTGCTTAAAAAAATTACAGTATGTTACGGAAAGGAAAAGGCCATAATATTCTGACTCCAAGGTTCGAATTTTTGGGTTGGGACCCAATCAAAATGGATAAAGACACATACTTTATTGACTTTCATAGAAGTATACGAAGGTTTACTCTGAAACACAACACCTTCTTTTAACAAAAAAAACCTCCAAACCTCGAACCGAGAAGGGAAAAGATAACCAAAGAACTTTATTATCAATTCGCTGAAGCCAAGGAAAGAAGAGAAAAAGTACTGAACTTTACCGGAAGTTGGATTAGCAAGGGAAGAATCTGATAACTGATCGAGGATGGTGGCCATGGACGATCTCTTAGGGTCCAAATCCTCAGACGGGTTGGACCCGACAAGGTTCCAATTCTGCAAAACCTGATCAGTAGCCCTGTTGTCTGTGGCGCTGGGTTTTCTGTCAGTGCAACAAGTTGCTGTCTTTTCTTGAGTATCTGTTGCCATATAGAAGAAGAAGAAGAAGAAGAAGAAGAAGAAGAAGAACTGTATCTATCTATCTATCTATCTATCTATCTATCTATCTTCCTTCCGCCAGTACAACAACGAGAAAGTGTCTGGCTTGATGATGATCAGGTCGATCCTTCTCCGCCACTAAAACGTACACAACGAGAAAAGGGGGATTCTCGTGAAAAAGAGGAGAAGAGAATCCAAATTGGTTGATAGAATTTCCACTTGTCAGCAAGGTGGTGTGCTGTTCGTTATTTATAGAGCTTCCGATGGGTACGGATGAGGAGGTCAAGCATCAGAATCCCTCTCCCTCCATGAATTGGATCAACTTCAAAGTCAAACTAATCATTACTCTTCGGCTGCAGCAATGGGAATTAATTGGCACTAACTTCAGATCACTCATCAAAGTTTCGGAATTTGTTCAATTGACCCCATCAAAGATTTTTCAGTATTTTGTTTTTACTTTCAATTAGGAGATGTTAAAGGAACAATTCATAAATCAAATTCAAAATGTGGTTAAACTTAATAAGGTCTGGAAGTTGGAGGACTAAACTCCTAATTATGTTTCCAAATTGAAGAAACCTAATGTGAGAAGAACTTGGTTTTGGTTTGCTGGAGTCCGAATTGATTATGGGTTTAAAGAAGCCAAGTTTGTCTAGGATTAAGTTTTAGGGTTGGGTTCTATAGTACTTTTAGGATTTGGTTTTGTGTTATAGTGTGTGCGTCTCTCTCTCTATATATACACACTTTTGTATGTGTATGAGATAGAATCAGTCAAATACATTAAAATTAAACACAACAATTTTTATAAGATCACTAACTCAAGATCGTCTACCCAAGCTGTCCCTGCGCAGCGGAAGATCTAGTTCACTTCTTTAATCACTTGTCTAGCTAGTGACTGCTACATGCTGGAACTTGGTCCTTTGTTGGTGTGGCTTGACGGCTCTTGAAGGTCCAAAAGAACTGCATGATATCGGGGCTATGTCACGCATTGCTACCAAATTGGTAGGAGCAATCAAAGCAATTTCTACCAAATTTTAGGAGGAGGTCCCAATTATCCCATCATAAAGAAAAAAAACTAGGGTTGTGTTCTTCCTAAAAAAAACGTGACAAAAAAGTAGGATGTTTTTTAATTTAAGAGGAGAGAGATATATACATATAAATTATTTAATATTATATTTTAATATGTTAAAAAAAATTAATATTAAAAATAAAATATTATAATCTTTATAAAATGGAAGAGTACTTATTATTGGGTGAGGAGGCGGTGTGCATGCAGG
>JBBYHH010048515.1:0-15975 GCA_038382905.1 Daphne laureola
CGAGTTACCGTGAAGGAAGGGCGAGGACGTTGGGTTCCGATGAACAAGGGAGGGATCGCCGGAGGTGGAGACGAGGAGGTGCGACTGAATGGCTCCGAGACGCCGGTGCGCAGGAGATTCGGTCTCCATGGATGATCTTCAAGGGAAAATGAGAAGTTGCAGTTGCAGAAACAATAAATCGTATCGGATTTTTTTATCGAAGGTACCGTGAGGTGATGTTGTTCAAGGCTTGAAGCGACGACTTCACGTTTTCTGTTCATGATTTTTATGAAAAAAGAAATGGAAATGGACGGCACGTTTTTCAAGGATGTGACGATAGAGACAGTTTGGTGAAAGGAAATGAAGCAGCTGCCGCCGGCGATTATCTGTTTTCCCGTTGTCCGGTCTCCACGTGTCAATGTGAACAATTGCACCGCTAGTTTCTGACATTTCTGATCGTTGCATGTAAGAGTGTGTTCGAACCTTACAAAAAATCATCCCCACAAAAAATTAACACATTTTTTATTTTTTCTTCTTAAATTTATTTTTATCTTTTTCTTCTCAAATTTAAATCACACTTATTTTTATATCAGTTTTTTTCGTTCAAACACACTCTTACCCTCTAAAGACTAGAATGTTTTGCTTATCATTAAAAAAAGAAGTCTAATTTTTTTTTTTTTTTAACAAATGAAAATGATTTATTACTTAAAGAGTATCACATGATAGTCCGGTGACGGATTAATCCAAGACTTGCGACCTAAACAAGAAAGGTCATGCCGAACTATAAGATGGGTTGTGACATTAATAACTCTGGGATAAAAAATAAAGGTGCAAGAAGAAAATAAAGACTTATTTTAGTATCATCCACCAGCGCGTCAAAGTGATAATGTGGGGGACTCTATTCGCAATTAAGCTCGTTATCTGACAATCCGATTCAATTATCACAACACGCCAACCACGCCTCCAAACCTCACCCCACAATATCGCCACCATTTCGACGTACAACAAATTACTAGCTGCTAATCAAAAGCACAATGAACAAGCCTCCTACAACGAGCTAGAGTGGTCATGGGCAACCAAACCAGCTACTCCCATCTGATTCTCCTTGTCTAATGCACCATCCATATATATTAATCTGGACGGCAGACCTAAGTCAGATCAAAACAACTACACATTCGAAACAGTAGCAGCCATATGGGGGAAAGTTCTCATGATTGAGGACCTCACCTCTCAACGGTCTCAACTACACATTGGAAGAGCATGCGTCCTTACTTCCCAAATTGAAACAATTCACTCCTTTGTTAATCTATTCGTTGGGAATCACTTGTTCAAAGTCAAGGTGATGGAAGAAGTAGTCAAACCAGTTGATTTCGGCCCCAGATACGCCAAAATGGTGTCTTTCCCTGAATCTGATTTTAAGGAAGACGAAGAAGAGGAGGGCGAGTGGAGACCGAAAAATGGCTCCATCTACGGCGGCGAGTCGGTGGACCAACCGATCAATCCAGAAAATCTCAGCGCTTTTCAAAAATCTGCATTGGGAGACGTTGAGCAGAAATCGGTGAAAAGTTGTAATGGAGACAACTCGGTTAACTGCAGACTAGTCTCCGTTGAAAAGGTATTGGTTGGTGAGGCTTGTAACATCGTACCTTCTGAAAGTTGTCAGGTAGGCGTGGGCAAGAGATCAGGCGAAAATTGTACCCCCTTGGTGGAGGAGAAGGAAGACCTGATTCAATATGGACCAGTGGGCCGTATGAAGATCGGCCCATCAGCCCAGGTATAGCCTCTCATGGATCTAATTCTATTTCACCCAATAACAAGCCCACCAATGGTATGATCACACCTGAGTCAATTTCGAAGGGTTTGGCCCAAAACTTAATTAAGGCAGGAGAGGAGACCCACTCAATACCAAAGTTAGCGGACCATATTTCGAACCCAAGCAGCAGTTCATCATCCTTTGTTCCAGACTAGACCACGACACCAATACCAAAAGCTTCTTCGACAAGCAAGGGCTCCACCAATTTGACCAAGACATCAAAACAAGTGCAGGTTGTGGAGCGAGGCCACACCCTAAGAAGGCGCAAGAGATCCAGGAGAGTTTCATGGTCAGCTCACTGGATAGAAACACAACAAAGGACAGGGGGTCTATGCGTCAAAGTCTCACTCAGAGAAATGAAGAAAGCTGCGTGAATCAAGGCAAACCAAAATTCAAAGGGGCTGAAGGCGATTTTGAAGGAGATGGAACCAGGCGACAAAGCAGATTCAGATCCTTCTTGGGGTATAGAGATCTCAGAATCATCAGCATCTCAAGGTGGAAATCAGGTAGCTATTCTACCCCCTTCTTCATTTAATTCAGGAGACATTTGCAGAACTGCGGGCTTTGTAAAAAATAAGAGAACAACTAAGGGTTCTAAATCAGGGGACAGTAGGTCTGTTAAATGAAAATGCTAATGCTAAACATCAGAGGATTTGGATAAGATCAGGCAGCTTCGAGAGTTAGTTATGAGGGAGCAACTTGACATCTTGGCTATTCAAAAAACAATCCTTATTCAGTAAGTCAATAGTTGGATCGAGCAAATTTGGGGTCACGCCGAGCTGGGATTCGCCCAACAATTGTCAGAAGGATGATCCGGGTGTTTACTCTTTTTTTGGAATAAAGGAGTCTGGACAATAGAGGAAATTATCTCAGGTGCTGGCTACTTAGGCTTGCATGGGTGATGAAAAGATAGACAAAGGAGGTACTTGCTCCTCAATGTGTACGTTCCTCAATTAACAAGCGGGAAAAAGGTTCTGTGGGCGAAACTCGGCCTGTTGATTGCAGGGGACAGTCAAGCCGTGTGTCTGATGGGTGATTTTAATGTTGTGAGGCGTGCCGAAGAAATAAGTGGAAGTAGGTTCAAACCGATACGAGCAGTGGACTTCAATTCGTTCATAAGAGATAACTCATTGCAGGAAGTCAAACATAGAGGCCGTCGATTCAGCTGGGTTAGTAGTGATGGCTCCAAGATGAGTAAGTTGGATCGATTCTTGGTTAAAAAAACTTTCTCAGATGATTGGCCAGATGCGGGAGCAGTGGTTGGGGATAGAGTATTCTCAGACCATCGCCCAGTTTTTTTGAAAGCAGGGACAATGGACTTTGGCTCTACCCCATTCATATTCTTTGATAGTTGGCTCACCGTTGACGGATTCAGCGATCTTGTTAAGTCAGTCTGGATGCAGCCTACTGGAACACATAAAGCGGACATTGTGCTAAAGGAGAAATTGAAAAATCTCAAATACCACATCAAGGATTGGAGAAAGAGTTGCTCTTCAGGGCTTGAAGGTAGGGTGGAAGAGTTAAAAGGGAACTTTCTTCACCTGGATAGAAAAGCTGATACTCAAGATTTATCTACAGAAGAATGGAGAGCCTGGCAGGAATCTAAAGTATAGTTCTTCAAGGAACAAAGGAATCTCTCCAAAGACTTCAGTCAAAAAGCTCGATCAAGATGGGCAATCGAATGAGATGAAAACATCAGGTATTTTCATGCGGTAGTCAAAGGAAAATGGAGCTGGAATTCGATGAAGGTGTAGGAATTCTTATCACACCAATATACTTTTGAGATGGTATTTGTGCTTGTGAAGCTAAGTGGGAGCTCAAAGTTAGCTAGAAGTAGCTCACATCAGCTATAAATAGCTGAACTTAGCTCATCTTAGCTCTAGGTCATCTATAAGTAGCTTACCTTAGCTTAACTCCAGCTATATGTAGCTGTACATAGCTCAAGTTAGCTCAAGTTAGCTCACTACAGCTCACAGGAGTTGGTAGTAGCTAGACTTCAGCTCATTCCAGCTCAACTTCAGCTCACTCTAGCTATAAGTAGCTAGACATGGCTTAAATTGAGGTCACTCTAGCTAATGGTAGCTAGACATGACTTGTATTAGCTTAACTCTAGCTCACAGGAGCTGGGAGTAGCTAATCTTAGAAACCTCCAGGAGAACACCAACCAACATCGGTTGGTAGAGATTACCCGTTCCTATGAAATTCTACTAGAAGTCAAGGACTTTTATAGAGAAGCGTCATCAGACCCAGAGTACACCAGAAGCACTATTGATGAAACTCCTACCGGGACTACAAGCGGAGGTACCAGCCTCCGAGCTTCCTCAAGTGTGGATCAGAGCAACATCAGAGACGCATCTGACCTGTCGGATCCTTAATGAGTGTACAAACACATATACATTTCCGGGGTGTTTAAGGCATAATTTTCATTATTTATGCCTATTTTACAATGTCATTAGTGCATTTTATCTATTTTATCTATCTTTTGCAAAATGCACATCATTGAGGTGAAAATGGAGTAAAATTACCTTAAATTCGAGGTTCGGGATGCAAAATGGAAAAGTGTGGAGCAATGAACAACATCCCAAGCTAAAATGGACAATTGCAGTCCCAGAGAAAACCTGAGAGGGCCTAATTGCACAAATTGAGAAGTTAGAGTACAATTTCGGAAGAAGGCCGACACCAACTCAAGCCGCCAATTTGGCACCCCAAACTGGCACCACACACAAGCAAGGCTCAGCAACAAGGCGCAAGGGAGGTGCACCCAAGTTCTAGTATGGAAGAAACCGGGCGTTGGTCAAGGCGCTAGGAGGCGCAGGAAGGAGGTGCAACTAAGCCCCACCCATTGTGAGAGATTCGTTAGTTTAAGGTGCTGGTTTTAGTTCGAGCAACTAGCGCCTCTAATCTTCTCTCTCCTTTCCCTTAGATGTCATTTTCTCGGGAGTACTTTTTGTAACCGAATTAGAGGCTAGAATTAAGATCATTTTAGCCCTTAATTAGTTGCTGATGATGACCAAAGTGTCTAGGGTCATTTAGGGCTTTAATTAGTAGTATATATAGTGATTAAGCTGAAGTTTAGATGAGATTATGAAGGAGCTAGGAATTTCTTGAGGATTTGGAGTAATTTTTAGGATTGGAGCCTCTTTCATGGGAGATCAAGAGTTTTCTTCATGATCAAGAATCCTAGAGTGATCTCTATCCTTATCTCTTTATCTATTATCATGTTTCCCTATGTTTTCATGTTGATTTTGTTGATTAGCATATGTTTTAGTGAGTAGTACCCTTGATCTCCTAGGATTAGCTTGCCTAGGGGGTAATCTATGCTTAATATGAATTATTCGACTAGATATTGAATCTCTAGACTTGTACCATCATTTATCATATGTATAGTATGCTAGCCTTACATTTACATGCATTTTGGCATTTGTTGGAGCGCTCGAGAGAGCCTCCGGTGAATTGAACTTAGGAGAATCGATTGGTGGATTGGATAGGAATTTGAGAGAACCTTATTCGATCCATTAGTAGCTAATTCTTGTTGTTCATACCTCAACAGATTCACTGTTAGAGCACGAGAGTGCCTAATAGCGGATTTCCTAGTGAGAGGGTAGATGGTTTTTCGAGAGGAAACTAGACCGAATTTCATGCATACATCTAATTATGACATGCTGAGCATAAAAAACCCATTAATTAAGATAAGCTATCCTAGGAGAACCTTTGAAATTGATTGAATCCCTGTTTTTAAGCAATTTATGTTTTTACCATTTCATTTCTTGCACAACAAGTTACTGATTTTCATACATTTTCGGCACTTTTACTGTTCAGCCACGAATTTGTTATCATCATATTCACCATTTTCCATATCAGTAGGTTGTTTTCACATTGGAACTTAGAAATTCACCCCCGCTCTCTCTTGTGTTCGACACTCACTTTTGAGCCACCATACTAGGATTGATTAGATCGTGCATTGTGAGGTTTTATAAATACTAAATTTGCACCGGCAATGAAAGTGAAAGCGATCAAATTTTGGTGTCGTTGCCGGGGAGAGTGCTTTTGGTGATTTCTAGTTTTTAATGTGTTAATTCACATTTCTTTGTGTATTCCCTTTACTTGTTTTTCGAGTATTTGTTGTTTTTGTGTGTGTAGGTACTGACTTTTATGAGAAGGAGGCCAATTTTACCAATTGTCCCTCACAATCGCGAAATTAATCGAACCTTGAGAAGGATTAGGCAACAAGTTAGGATGGTGGATTTAGTACCTCTAATTATCAATGGCAACAATGGAATAAATGGAAATCAAGGAAGGAACGGTAATGGTAATGGACACAATGGTCCAGAGGGTAGTGGACAAGTACTAAATGGTGATATTCCGAGGAATAATGGAAATGGCTCCCCGAATGAGAATGCCAATAAAATTCCTATCAATGGAGATGCTGCCAATGTGAATGGACAACAACAAAATGGCCCCCCTAATGGAGGTAATCAAGCTCAAAATGGATAGCAAGGCGAGCGAAGAAGAGGACCAACACTTTCCCCCTTGTTTGCTTCTAAGTTTGGTGATTTATAAGAGAGATTGATTCGTCCTACACTGGTGCAACATGACTTCACAATTCCCAGTCATGTGCTGATTTATGTGGACAGGCATTGCTTCCACGGGCTTTCTAATGAAGATCCTAATAAGCACTTGAATCAATTCTCGATCATATGCAACACTATTGAGTTGAGAGGAGTTTCGGAGGAATCCAAGCGGATGAGGTTATTCCCATTTTCACTTGATGGCGGAGCTAAGCGATGGTATAAGACTTTGGATCCCGAAAAGATAGCTTCATGGGATGACCTTACACAAATTTTTATCAAGAAGTACTTCCCTTTGCAAAAGGCATTTGAGTTGAAAAATCAGATTTTAAGATTTAAGGAAGACCCGGATGAGACACTTGCCCAATCTTGGGTAGGATTGAAGGAGCTTATTAAAAGGTGCCCTCAAGCGGGAGTGGACCGAGATTATCAAGTATGCTTATTTTATAAAGGATTATCTAAGAGAACTAGAAGGCATTTGGATGCTTTCGCAGGGGGTTGGTTCATGCAAAAATAACCAGAGGAAGCTTGAGACGTTTTGGAATTATTGGAAGTTTTGGAAGAACACCAGACAATGGATGACCGAAGAGGTGCAACCCATATTTGGTGTGGTTTATATGAGGTAGACGTCAATACATCACTATAAGCGCAAATGGCAGCCTCACTAATCAGTGCACAAACACGGTCATATTTTCGTAGTGTTGTAGGCTATAAATCCATCATTTGAGCATCATTAAGCCTAATTAATTACACTTTACTTATAAACTCCAAAGTTTTGTAGGTGCAAGAGTGCAGAGATGAAAATGGAGAAAAAGGACACTTTCCGGGACTTAGAGACTGATTTAAGATGTTGCGGGTCAAAGCATAAAGTCTCGGGTCAAAACAAAGAGTCAAGTCAAAGAAGAGAGTAAATATGGAGTTGTTGATGAATACACGGCGTGACCCTAGGTCGTGGGTCACGCCAGCCAAGTTAACAAGGCGCGACCGTGACCCACGCACACGCCTTCATAGCCAATGGAGCCAGTACCGTCGCGCTGAGTAAGTTGCATAGCGCAACCCTTATGCGACCCACGACAGCAGAGGCGGTTCCACAGAGATTAAAGGTTATCCTCAACTTTACATCATTTTCTTTCATCCCAAACTACCCTTAATGATCCCTTTTTGTATATATATGGTTAAGGGGCAGCTTAGGTCCATAGTTTTAGTATATATAGCCCTTTAGACTAGGGTTTTTCATAGACAATAGAAGGAGACATTGAGAGCTACGAATTTAGCATATTTTGGGCTTTTCTAGCTAGGGTTTAAGCCCTTCAACCCCAATTTAATGGGGGGTTGAAAGGACAATTAATGGAGAAGCATTCTTGGGTGATATCCCTTCTTCCTCTCTTCTATTGCATTAATTCATGTTGCTATTAGTTGCTGTTTTCATCATGTTTCCAGCATTAATAGAGTATGATTGATGTTATGTCTTAGCTATTTCTTGCTTAGGGTTTAAAAAACTTGTCTTATGAAGCATGATCATGATTTCTTGTGTGAATTCCATGTTAAAATACGTATGATTGCTGACCACATTCACTCGTATGATCTAGGTGTTCGATAAAATATCCGAGATGGCTTTAATCAACATTAGATTTGTTAGAGATTGATCATTTTCTCGTATGTTTAGATTCTAGCTTCTTGCGCATTTTACCATTTATGCATGCTTGATCATTGGTCTCTTACTTGGATGTTATTTATCGATCAATGGTTGTCCCGAGAGGGATTCCATCGATTGAGACCATGAGAGTTAGATGATTGGGATGCTTCGGAGTCTGAGAGGACCAATTAGTGATTGAGGTTCAATGCTGGGATCGACCATCAGTTGAGTATCTTTAGAGGATGAGAGTTCCTAAAGCCTCAATCTTGGAGAGAGTGGTTGCTTGTCTTAGAGGAGGGCAATCCTAAGTTCAGAAACACACTTCTTCACATACCATGAGACTTGTGTTGTAAACTCTCACTGTTTTGATGAATTGATTGAGTAGAAGAGATGAGATATCCATATCTCGAAGGGATTAGTGTAGTTTATGATATATGGGTGATTCCATGATATGTGTTTTAGATCCCATTCCTATGGATCAAATTATACAAACCTAGCAATCTCAATGCATGAAGAAGGAGATAGAGTGGCAAATGAGAGCAAGGGGTGGCACTTGTGTGTTGGAATTCTTTGGCGCACCAAGAACTTTATGAGTTGGTATTCCTACTCACTACAACTAATAGTAGTTGTGAATTCAAGTCAGAAGAAGAAACCATTAGGGCATCTTTTTATCAAAGTAAGAGTATTTTGGTAAAAGTTCACTAATGAGCTTAAGAGCTCAAATATGTGAAATGAAATAGTTTGGAATTATTTTATATCATTTGAAACCTTATTTTGAATCTATTTCCACCTTTAGACAATTTTATCAAATTATGGGTATTTTGGTGACTTTGGTACAAGGTGTATGCACCTTGCACCATTGAATAACTCCATTAAGGTTATATTTTGTATATGGCCAATTTTTAGAGTAATATTAAGGGAAAATAGATTATTTATCTTAAGAGATAAATGACTAGTGGAATTGGAAGAATGAGAAGCCATGGTAAGCTTAATGGTAACCTTTAAGACTTAGTGGAAAACTTAATGGCTATTAGTAATGACATTATTCTAAAGATTATTTTCTTCACCTATAAATAGTGAGTGAAATGGCTATTTAGAAGCACACTTGGTTCACATATTTGTTCTTCTCCTTTCTCTCTTCTTGCGCCACTTTCAAGGGAATGTTTTGGTGATTAAGTGTGAATATACAAAGTGTTCTTCTCAACACTTTTCTCCCTCTTGGTATTCATATTCTTGTCCGTTCATCTTCTTCATCTTCTTGGTGATCAAAGAAGCCTTCTTCATCATCTCTGCATCTGTCACCACCACCCCTGATATCGCCGTTGTTCTATGGCAGAAGTGTCTAGTGGGAGCGGGGGGAGACCGGGCAGTGGTGGTCGACGTCGATCCATCTCTTATGTTTTGTTATTGCGTTGGCTGACCCTAAATGAAAACCCGACCCTAAATGTTTTTGTTATTTTTATTTTAATTAATAACGCATTATTCGGTTTTCAGGCGTTCTAACCAAACCCTAAACCTGCACCTGAAAATATGTTAGCGTTCTTACGGAAAATCGCGCGGTTACAACAATTATAAGTTACACTAGAAAGGAGGCCCACCCACTTCTTTGGGCTAACACTCCCGATAATTATTAATACAGACCATCACAAATATTATTTAACTAACTATGCATGCTGCTAAAACTAGAGAGCCGAGAATTTTCCGTTAAGAATACGTACTATGCTTAGAGTAGTCGGAACCAAGTACTGACTCATGCTGCGAAGTAATGTTGTTGCTTCTACACAAACATAGAAGTTATCCATTAGTAAATACATTATGTGTTCTCATATGTCTCTCAATTACCACTATATCATCTCTATCGAGACTATCCCCAAAACATTATCAATAATCATTATTGATAAACCGTTTGTACCAAATAACAGAACGACCAGACGGAGCTATCCCACGGGTCATGAATCAGATACTCCTGAAAAATATCAATGTATGGGGGGTGAGTCATCAAGAGGTACTCAGTAAGAGGGTAGGTAAGGATCATGGTTTTTATTTAAAATCATTACCTAGAAAAAGGGTTAGCGTGCAATGTACTAGCAGTTTATACAACCTACTATCACATGCTTAATGATATCCAAATAAAATAATATGCAAATTTTGTACGTCCCGTCGGATGACATCGCCCTACCTAACATCCCGAAGGACGGCAGACGGACCAATTATCCCCAGGTAGCACGCCGGCCTGCACGGGTTCTCATATATCGACATCCCCCTTTCTCGGGGTATAGAACAACGACATGGTACCAGCCTATGGTGTACAGTGTACATCCCTCATCTGCTGTCGTGCGGTCTTAAAAGACCTTGCTCTCCGAGCTTAAAAGTAACTATTTCTCTCGTCAACTCCATGATCGGTCTGATTAGATGACATCTCGATCCTAATATCGGTTCTCCCAAGCTTAAAAACCTGCATCCGATAACCTTACCATGTAACTAGCCCCGGGAGTCACCGGGCAGACCCCACCCTCGACCCGGGTACTAGCCATTAACTAACCTAATATGCATAAGGAAAATCGATATCGCATATTAAGGAAGTTAAACCCCTTACCTATTTGACGACCACTATCAATGTGCAGTGACGACCCGAGCCAATGTTGTTTTCCGGCAGCCGACCTTTAATTAGACAATTTACAACTTTGTAAGGTTTTAGACTTAACCAAATTTCTACTTTACAAACATTATTCACCATGTTGACTAAAAAGTCAACTATTGACCAAACTGGTCAAATCTTGCTTAAAATTAATTAAACAACTTGTAATTTATCTAGATTTCTACTTAAGCATTATTTAATCATTCTTTATGATTAATTACGCACTATGTCCCTATACTTTACCAGAATGTGCATTTCTGCCCAATTTGCATAAAGTGTCCGAACCACTTTAAATACTTTCCAATTTTACACTTGTACTTTAAGAAGTTTACTTTTTCTTCTTTTACCCATAATTACACACTTAGTCCTTATACTTAATCCAAATTTCCAATTTGACCCCAACCTTATGGAAAGTGACCAAAGTCACTCCAAACTTCACCAATTACATACTTAGTCTTAAACAAACTTAGTTTCACTTAATCATAACAATTAGTCAACCATTTCACTAAAAGTCAACAAGTTGACCAAAAGTCAACCCTTTGACCATCTTAAGCTTTAAGTGGTTTAAACAGATTGTAAATTTACCCAATTGTCACTTAAGTGTCACTTAACTTCACCAAATTTTGTTTCCACTTTATAACTTCAATAACCAACCTTCCAAAAACCCAATCTTTCACAAAATGAGCAATTTGGCCTAAATTTTCCAAAATTGACCAATTTTACCAAAAGTGCTCAAATTTTACTTTTGAATTCAAATGAGCTTTATTAACTTTAATTTGTCACTAAATACTACTTAACTCCAAATTTCACCAAAATTTACATTTTGGCCCTCAACTTTTAAAAGTGACAAATCTTTCCCAAATCTTTTACTTAGCTCATTTTTACCCAAATTTCTTCACTTTCCTTAAACAACTTAAATTTCCTGACACTTTACATTTTCGGTCAAATTTAACAATTTCTCCAAAAAAAAATTTCTTCTTCCAATTTTAACCAAACTTTTACCAACTTCTCTAAATGTTATTAGTATGCATTTTCCATCATTATTCCATGATTTATTCCATAAGATCACACTTAAACTTTCATCCAAAGTTTCGGCCATACTATAAATTTTCTACCCAATTATTTCTTCAACTTTAAACTTTATCCATTATGCTCCAAATCACCTAAATAACAACATACTAACTCATTTTCATGAAAAACACAAACTTTCATCAACATTAAACCTCATAATAGTTTCGGCCATCAACCTCAAATTTCATCAAATAATCCTTAAATTCTCAACTTCAACATACATGCTTAATAACATCAACACATCATCAATCAACATGATTTTCACCAAAAACCACCTATATTCATCTCATATTCATTTCAGCCAAACCATACTTTTTCATTCATAAATATTCCAACATGCTTCCAAGAACATGAAATGCTCCAAATATGCCCAACAACAAGAGTCCATCATCAAATTTATCATCCAACATGTTTGAGTAAAATCACAAAATACTACAAACTTCCAAAATTCACCAAAAATTCATATAAACACCAAACCATGAATTTCTTTCCACAATACTCATCAACAACTTTAAAACTTACATTTTAAGCTTTTTCTTCAAGATTTCCTTCACAAAAGTTTTTCCAAAAATTCCACTTAACAAATGATCCTAATAAGGAAAAAATGAAGATAGTGAGCTCAAAAATTCCTCCTACTTAACCAACCTTAAACCATCCATTAGAGAGCTCACCTATGTGATTTCCTTGAATAAAAACTTGAGCAAATCGCCCTCCAACACCTTGGTATTTTCGGCTAAAAAATAGAAAATAGGAGAGCTGAGTTTCTATCTCACTTCCAAGCCTTATTTCATGATGAACACGCTATGAAACACACTTAACTTAGTGGTTCCTTGAAGCTTGAAGATGTTTGGGTGGTTCTTTGTCAAGAACAAAACTTGAACTCCTTGGAATGGAGCACCAAAAATCGCCAGCTTTCTTGTGTAAAATGGGGTGTCTTCCTTGCCTCATTTGTTTCTTGCTCCTTCAACGAAGTTGGAGCTATGAGGATGATGGAGAGGATGGAGAGCTGGATAAAGAGGAAAGGAAGCTACAATTTTGGTAAAAGGGGATTGAAGCACCGGGTTGTGAGAGGAGAGAAAGAGATAGTTTTGTTAACTTAGTTTGTAAAAAATGAAATATGAGGGTGAGAGTGAGATGGGGCTGGGTAAAAATGGCTGGAATGGGGGCTGGAAAGGGGCTAGGACCGGGTTAGAAAGAGGGAAAAAGGATGGGTAGAAAGGCTAGGTATTATTTTAATTAAGTAGGGAACAAATCTCCTTTTTAGGTTATTATGGCTAGTTTCTTAGCTCAAGGGCTATGTATTATTTTAATAAACCCCCAAAAGCAGCCCAACTCCCTCCAAAAATTGGCTGCAACTTTAATTAGGTTTAGGAGACGTTTTCATCCAATTTTCCAAAATGACCATTTTACCATCCGAAACAGAAAATTTGCAAAATGGCTCGGGACTCACATTCACTTATAAAAGTGTGAAATCCCTTAGAATGAACTTAAAATTCAATCTCGGGACATCCAAATTATCCTTAAACATGTCCATTTCTCCAAAACGATCATTTTACCCTCTGAGATCATTTTTTTGTAAAATGACCCGGGATTCACAGAACCTTATAAAAACATGAAACGCCATAGAATGGACCTCAAATTACTTCCTGAGACTTGAGAATCATTAGAAAATATGTCCTGCACATTTAGAAAATAAAGTCCCGGAAATGGCAGATTTTGGCCATCGGGTAATTTTTCCTGGAAAATTACTATTCATCAGAGGTGACTGTAACACCATCCGCCACCAACCTTGGAGAATTCAAGAAGGAGAACCATCAATAAGCAAGAAAGGAGCTTACGTTTTAGGAGCAATGAATTATATATATTTCTTAAGCTGTTTTCATGGGTGAAAGGTACTTGTTATTTCGGCTTCATCTTATTCATATATGATCTATCTTCCTTGTATATTCTTATATAAAATGAGCATGATATTAGTGAGATATCATATCTTTAATCTTCCATGTAACCATGATTTGTATGAACATGAACATGTAATGAGAATCTTAAAGATCTTAAATCTTCAATTGGTATCAGAGCTTGTATTACTATAAATCTCATACATGTTTATGTGTAAAAGATTCAATTCATTGTATAAATATTTGTCATGAATTGATGAGGCCGAAATTATGGTAAAATCGCATGTTGATCTTTTTCATGAGATTGAATTTATTTCATGTTGTTTTTCCATGAATTTTAGATGAATTATTTATGTAATTCATGTCTGGAATATCCAAAGTCTTGGATGATCATGTGATGGAATTTGGCCATGTTAAGGAATTGCAAGGAATTTTAGGAATTACTTGTTTTGATTCACATGAATATGAAGATATGTGTGCAAATGTGTTAATGACATGAAATATACAAAGTGGTTTGTATATTCAAATACATGTTTCTTAGAATTATAAATATATGTTACTTACATATGTCACCCTATCATTTTATACTAAAGTCTTTACTTTAAAGTTTTTGAAATTTACATTTTATCTAAGGATGTGGATTTTAAGCGGGATCTATGTGACCCCTCCATCTTTCCTGAGAATATTTTTTACAATTACTAAGGAGTTGGGGGACAATAATATAAAATGGTATTACATGAATGACACATGTATGTATTATATGGCCGAATGTACTAATGACATTTAATAAAGAACATTCTTGGAAGGTTCGTTCATAACATGTGTATAAAATTATGGAAATATAATTTAAAATAAATACATGTATAAGTTACATGAGATCAATTCAATGGATTCATGTATATGTTACATGAATGAATTCATGTATGAGTTACATGGATATAATTCATGTTACAGTCACCAGATTCCGATAATACTTTCCGGCGTTGGGTGGCTGCCGGGTAAAGCAAATTGAATTCAGACTCTGAAATGGGTACGTGTTTACCTTTATATCTGAGGTCTTTTGGATGTTATATGTTCTGGTTTCTGTCTGACTGTTATCTGTTATGGTCTGCTTCTGTTTTGAGTTATTGGTTTAGCATGTATTTGAGTGTCGGGTTAAGTACGGAGGTAAGGGTAGGTTTTACAAATTTTTGGGTTCCAGGCGAAGTGCACTGAACGCAGGCGATCGCCTGGGGATAAAAAGGGATATTTTGGTTTTGGACAAGGTACCAGGCGACCGGCCAGGCGAATGGAGCATGTGCAGGCGATCGCCTGGACCTAAGTGAAGTTTGGGCAGAGGCGCAGGCGACCCGCCAGGCGAGCGTAGCTCGTGGCAGGCGATCGCCTGAGCTGAAAACTGGAACGGGACAGACGGCCAGGCGACCGGCCAGGCGAAGGAGGCCTGGTGCAGGCGATCGCCTGACCTGTCTGAACATTCTGGCCAGGGGGCCAGGCGACCGGCCGGGCGAACGGGGCCTGGTGCAGGCGATCGCCTGACCCCAGGTGAGAAAGTTGCAGGGACGCAGGCGAGGGACCAGGCGACCGGGCAAAATGCCAGGCGATCGCCTGTCACCCTGAACTCAAAATTCTGGAGAGTTTAAACGCGAAGGCTGTAAGGATTCGTCACTTTCATCCGTTTCTTCTCTCTATCTTCTCTCTCTCTAAAATCACCTCTACCCTAGCCCTAAATTCGACTCCAGCCACCGATTTCGAAGGGATTTTGGGGTTTCATGAGAGATTCATCAAGATAACAACACTGGTTCAAGATCCAAGCTTCAAAACCGTCATTTGGGGCGATTTCAAATTTGGTCTGAATTTCAAGGGTGAGACTTCGGTGATTTAAGGTTGTAGTTATGTTGGTAATCATGTTCTAGTGTTAATTAGGAACCAAGAACAGGTTTTACTTCACGATTGGATGGTGATTTGAGCGTTTTGCGTTTTAGGGTTATTGAACTATGAATTTCGAATTATTGGGGAATTGTTCGATTGAACCCTAATTGTTGCAATGGGGCATGTTTAGAGCAACTTTAATACTTGAAGTACGACGCAATGGTCGTTAAATCTAAGAGCTAAGGCAAACACCAAAGTTTTGGTGTAGGATGGAATTGTCGTGTATGGCTGTGTTATTGGTTCTATTGTATCCGGATAGTGATTCTAAGAAATATTAATATTTGGTTTGAGTTGTGAATCGCATTCTAAAGTGGAATTATGGGTGAATTTCAATATGGGTCATTTTTGTAAAATGCCAATCTGAAAAGCTAAAGTGGAATGTTATGGCATGTATAGCTCCATATTGGTATGTTGGATATGCATGCAAAGTTATATAGGATTCGGGT